>JAGFPH010005356.1:32456-49163 GCA_018207615.1 Philaenus spumarius
CTATATTTCTAACTCTTTTTACGTTTTAATAACCTTAAACGCAAAATATTTTAAAATCCCGTTTTATTGCACATCTAGATCATAAGGGGAACTACTATGTTAAGTTTCAAGTTAATATGTTTTGTCGTTTTTGAGATATAGTGATCATCAGTGAGTCAGTGGTATTTCGATTTTTTATATATATAGATTTAACGCCAATAATACAAGATAACTCAAATTTAACACGTAAAAGTCCAGTCTTTAACAAAATAATAAAAACCGTTAAACTTAAAAAATATTACAAATTGATATAATAATAAATTACAGTAGCCTATATACTCTCAATGTCTTCTCAGAAATAGATTAAAGTTTACTCTATACACTGCGCTTCAACAGAACTCATCCAGCGAATACACACTACACTCCTCAGCAACAAAAACTCTTAGGCTGAGTTGCACCAACCAGGATCAGTTTTGATCTAGGATCAAAGTTGTATTTGATCCAGGATCTAGGAAAGTTGTATTGGATTCTATTGCACCATACCTGGATCAAATAATTGATCCAGGATTTACTGATCCAGGTATTTGATCCCGGTTGATGCAACCCAGCCTTAAAGTCTCAATTTTATACAACTTTGTAGTAAACCCCTACTTTACATATTTTACGTAATTTCTTTAAAGGTTAGTACCAACCTATTTTCTCAGTAATAAAGTTGTAAGATATAAGTTTTAATTGTAGGCCTATCCAATTTTTTTTCTATCCGGGCAGTAGTTTTTGAGTTATAACCACTTTTTTCGTTGCGTTAAAGGCGAAATTTAGAGTGTAAAAAATTTTGTTACGTAATTTCTAAAAAAGGTTTAGTAAGTTTTAAATGCCAAAGTTTATTCATAATATAAAATCTATTGGACAGGAGATATTTTTAAACGGTTAAAAATTGTATTTAATAGCAATACACTATTATTAAAATTTAACACATATAAAAGTTCAGTCCGTAAAGAACTAACTTTATTACCCACCTAATCTATGAATCTGTCCAAGGCAGTTTACTGTCTATAACTAATATTAGTAATAAAGGAGTCATATTAACTTTATGGCTCAACTATTTAATTATATACAGGGTGGAACAAAGTTAGTGTTAAAAACTTCGGGAAATGGTTCTATGGGTCAAAATAAATAGAAAATCAAGAATAATTTTTTTTTCGAAAAAACGCTTCATTTTCCAAATATCCGCCATTTTGTTTCTTTTACTAAATAATTAATATCTAGAGAACGGTTTAACCGATTGAGTTCAAACTGGGCATGAAGTTTAACTTAACAATGATCTATATTAAGAAAAATAACCGATTACATCCAATATGCGCTTTAAAATGGCGGCTGTTTGAAAATGTCAGACCTAAATTACTCAAAAACCGTACATTTTAACAAAAAATGTCAAGGTACCTTTTTGTATCCCTTTTAATTCCCTATCCGATGATATAACTTTCAAAACAATCGGATGAAGAATAATAGTTAAGTTAAAGGTAATGACAGCAAATGTCCATACAATATGTAGTATTTACTGTGTTGGTATAGGTTGCCGGGTTGAATAAACCAATTATTACACATAACTTAGCTTTATCCTTCATTCAATTGTTTTAACAGTTACACCAACCGATAGGGCATCAAAAGGGCTACAAAAAAAGTCTCTTGACAATTTTTGTTAAAATGTACGGGTTTTGAATAATTTAGGTTTGAAATATTCAAACAGCCGCCATTTTGAAATGCAGGATTGGATATAATCGCTTATTTTTCTTAAGATAGATCATTGTTCGGTTAAATTTCATGCCAAGTTTGAACTCAATCGGTTAAACCGTTCTCTAGATATTAATTATTTAGTAAAAGAAACAAAATGGCAGATATTAGGAAAATAAAGCGTTATTCGAAAAAATATTATTCTTCATTTTTTATTTTTATTTTGACCCATAGAACCATTTCCCGAAGTTTTTAACACTAACTTTGTTCCACCCAAAGGTGTTCCCAAATTATGTTCCAGACTTCCACAAATTGTTCCTTTGTTCAAAACAAGAACAAAACTTCCAATAAACATAGGTCCTAAAATGCTGTTTCCTAGATATCCGCCATTTTGTTTTTTGTACAAAATAATTCATATCTAGAGAACGGTTTGACTGATTGAGTTCAAACTTAGCATGAAGTTTAACCTGACAATGAAATACCTCAAGAAAAATAAACGATTAAATCCAATCATGCGTTTCGAAATGGCGGCTGTTTGAAAATTTCAAACCTAAATTACTCAAAAACCGTACATTTTAACGAAATTGTCAAGATACCTTTTTTGTAGCCCTTTTGATTCCCTAACGGATGGTGTAACTGTCAAAACAATCGGATGAAGGATAACAGTTAAGTTATGTATACTAATTGGTTTGTTCAACCCGGCATCCTATACCAACACAGTAAATACTACAATATTGTATGGACATTTGTTGCCATTACCTTTTAACTTAGATATTATCCTACATCCGATTGTTTTGACAGTTACACCATCCGATAGGGAATCAAAAGGGCTACAAAAAAGGTATCTTGACATTTTTCGTTAAAATGTAAGGTTTTTGAGTAATTTAGGTTTGAAATTTTCAAACAGCCGCCATTTTTAAACGCATGATTGGATTTAATCGTTTATTTTTCTTGAGGTATTTCATTGTCAGTTTAAACTTTATGCCAAGTTTGAACTCAATCAGTCAAACCGTTCTCTAGATATGAATTATTTTGTACAAAAAACAAAATGGCGGATATCTAGGAAACTAAGCGTTTTAGGACCTATGTTTATTGGAAGTTTTGTTCTTGCTTTGACCAAAGGAACAATTTGTGGAAGTCTGGAAACATAATTTGGGAACACCCTGTACTATACAGGGTTATTTAGGGGAAAACGGGGAAACTTGCAGAACGTGTTCTACTAGTGAAAATAAAGAAAACACTCTTATAAACATAGCTTCGGAAATGCTTCGCTTTCCCAATTATCCACAATTTCTTGTATACTTAATATCTTTTTATATATTATTTGGTATGACACCTTTTACCCATGCACGAAAACCAAAACGTTTTTTCACATATTTTCAAAATGATGGCCGTTTAATTTTGTAATTTAAAATATCTCTAAAACCACTAACTTTACAAAAAAAATTGGAAAAACAAAGTTAATTTTTTAATAAAAAATATAACTTTTTTTATTTTTTCCGTAGCTAAAATGATAACCGATTTATTGGCTAAAAACCTCAAAACATAATTTCTTGGTATTGCGTTTATAACAGTACAGAAAAAAAATATGTTTTGACTTTTTAGCCGATAACTCGGTTATCTCTTTAAGCTACAAAAAATAATATAAAAAAGCTATTTGTTTGTTGTTAAAAAGTTAAGTTTCGTTGTTTCCTAATTTTATTTTGTAAAGTTACAGGTTTTAGGGATTTTTACATTAAACATGTTTAAAGTATACAACAGAACGTTTGAGGTCAATAACTCTTCTATTTCCAAAGATTTGAAGTGTTTAGTAAAAAAAAAACCAAAAACAAGGTGGTAGATAATTCGAAAACCAAATACGGATCCATGTTTATTTTACTTTTTTCTTATTTTTAGTAGTAGAATCGCCTCCTAACATTTTTACCTTTCCTCGGAGGACCTGCCCAAAACCTCTTACTTCAACCTAACCATGAACTATGGGAGAAATACATTTATAACATTGATAATTTACTGGTTATAAAATTTTTATTTTTATGGAATATAATTAACGAAATGTATTTGCTTTCTCCACGTGGTTCAATTTGTTATAACAAAAACAGATTCCATTTATAATAACTGATTTGCATTAGTCTAACTACTCGTGGGAAAAAACTGTATGAAAATCGGTTCACTGCTTCTCAATTTATAAACTAACATAGATGTGTGGCATTGTATATAATGTACGGGATATAAAGTATAAATAATAAAAAACAAAACAAAAATTCAACAGATGAAATGCGGTCCGTAATTCTTAGAAAAGGTGTCACTCTCCCACATGGAACTCAAGCTGTTCCCACAGTCACCATGCTGTGAGTACACCTAAAACTTCTACTTTGGTCCATCATTAACGTCCAAACGATTGTCGTTTTGTCATACCTACAAGTTAACGTTCCCTGCCAATTACGTCATAACAGGAGATTTGAATGCCAAGTTCAACGGACGATATAGCTAATGAAGCCATCCAATTTGTTTACGTGCAACTAATAGCTTGTAGTGTTAGTGCATGAGCGCCTTATATGGGATTACGTGCAAGAGTAATAGACGTATGCACGTCCCGCTTGTTTTGACATATTAATTGAAAGGTACTGAAAAGGGAACGAACGAGCGGTCTTCGTGTAATAAATAACCATTTCCCATGCACACCTTTACGACCCCACAAGGGGTTGGGTATTGATAACAGGTAACAAACGTCACTCAAATTTGATAAATGCGCTCCCGCCCTGATTCGTATCTTAATATAACTGTAGTTGTAGTACACAAAAACGTTTAACCTTTAACACTTTAAACAAAACAAACCAAAGAAATCCAAGGTATTTAAGTTTAATTAACTCCTATGAAAGCGAGTATACGTCCGTACACATACGTACGCGAGTAACATATAATATAACAGCTGATTTCACCCATCATCTGTAATAATACTTAAACAAGCCCAGTGTAGATTATACTTTGGGGTTATGTTTACAACTTCAATCATTGTAATTTCTTATGAAGTTCTTCTTTTTTTTTAATATGAGTTGTAGAACTATTGTATGCTATAATACTTTATAATACGAGTATTTGCTTTGAGTTTATAAACTATTTATATAAATACAACCTTTTATCATCAAAATATTCGTTTATACAAATTTAAAGAAGAAATACCTATTCGTTTAACTTTGGAAAGATTCGTACATCTTCGTATAAATATATTCGATTATTAATTTCTTCACTATTATATTAATAAATTCTAAATCATTTTATTTATCAACTAGGGGAAACCCCTACGTGCTCCGCACGCCAACCTCCAATGGAACCTTCTAAAAACATATGTTAGGTTTTATTTATAATAAAGGTGTAGGATTAATAATAACCTGAAAACTAAGGTGGTAAATAATGTTAAATGTTCAAATTAAATTATTTCCTATATTTTACAACAACAGTTATAATAATGGTTAAAAGATCCAGCAAGGCTCAGGTATACACTTCAAAACCCTAACATAAAAGCTAGAAATACAAAAATAATTGCTTCAAATTATGAAATCAGCTGTTAATGGAAATATTGGAGCAAACAGCTATTATTTTATTCAATTGGTTGTTATAGTAATAAATGTAAATACATGACGTGTTGGTTTATCATTCTAGGCCAAACCTAAGAATTTTTCCGACTAAATTTACAAATATTGAAATAAAAAAAGGTATTTATCGAAATGAGCTATAGCCTATGTTACTCAGGGATAATGTATCTTTTTATTAGTAAAACTATTTTTACTTTCCTTACCCTATACTAGGTAAGGTAAGTATTGCGATCGACCCAAAAATTCGATGTCGAGTTTTCATAATATCTTTACGTTTCAAGGCCCCCTGAGTCCAAAAAATGCATTTTTGGCAATTGGTCTGTCTGTGTGTCTGTGTGTGTGTCCGGAGTGCACAGGGCAAACGGCTGGACGGATCGAACTGAAATTTACAGGATATCTTCAAACACGTAAACAATTAAACCCATGTAAATTTGAAGCAAATCGGAGGTGGTGTCTTACCGTGGGACCAGTTTTTAGCACATTTTTGGTATTTACTCCAAAACCCCTCTAACGATTTTGATTAAACTTTGCTAACATACTCTACTCAGACCCCCTTAACACGCGATGTACGCTATATACCCTTAAAAATTCGTTGAAAAAAGTTATTACAAAAACGCAAGTTATTTTGTTTGTATCTCCGAAATGGCTGGTCCTATCGACTTGAAAATGATCTCATTCGATTCAGCGTCCAAAAGAATGTCAAAAACGATACCCCACTCAACTTTTTCCATTTTTTCAAAAATTGACCCCAAAAACGCCCTTTTGGGGGGCAAAAATGACTTTTTTTAAACTAGCCGTGTTTGGTATCGACCTTGACATTTTTGGGGGTGAGAAATCGATTGAGACCAAAATCAGGTCCGTGGGATTAACCGTTTTGAAGTTAGTACCGCTTTCTTCGAAACGGATACTCCTATTAACTCGAAAATGGTGTCATCAATCTCTCGCTCGAAAAATTTGGTAATTGATACAGCATCTATTTTGGTAAGGAAAGTTGTGTGATGTGCACATCAGATGTTTTCAATCGGCTCAGTAGTGCCAGAGATTACCCCCTACGTTCAAACAAACAAACAGACAAAGAAACAAAAAAACAAACTACACCTCTTTATAATATTAGTATAAATATTAAATAAAAAGCAATTATAAGATAATATTTTTACCTTTCTTTAAATATATAATAACGTACATAAATACAACATTTTAACAAGTAGGCCTACAGTTTTATAAGCATTATAATTGTACACATTTACCGAGTTAAAAATCCCCGTCAGCATAGTTAGGTATGCCTAGATAAAGTCTGTTGTTTTTAAATAATATTTTGTTAAAGTGATGTATTCCTGATTAATCCGCCTGTGGTTTTTCACGGGGGTTTACTAGTTAATAAATAATAACAATGTATTTTTTAAACTTTCCTGTAGGTACAATAAAGGTTGGCCAATTGGAATAGCTTACACAAATGTTCCTATTATTCTAAATTACCCATATACAGGGTGTTTCGCGAGAGGTTGGCACAACTTCAGGAAATAATAGGGGGCCTAAAAAAAGATAAATTGTTCATATAAACATAGGTCCGGAAAAGCTTCGTTTTCCAGATATCCGACATTTTGTTTTTTTTTTTTACAAAATAATTTATATCTAGAGAAATGTTTGACCGATCGATTTTAAACTTGGCATGAAGTTAAGAAAAATAAATTATTAATTATTATTAATTTTGCGTTTCAAAATGGCGGCTGTTTGAAAATTTCAAACCTAAATTACAGAAAAACCGTACATTTTAACAAAAAAATTTCAAGATACCTTTTTTTTAGCCCTTTTAATTTCCTATCGGATGGTGTAGCTTTTAAAACAATCGGATGAAGTATAATAGATAAATTGTGTGTAATAATTGGTTTATTCAAACCGGCATCCTATACCAACACAGTAGACACAACAATATTGTATGCACAAATGCTGTTAATTTTCAGTTAATTTTCAAACTAGTTATAATAACGCATTTGTCACACCTTACTAACTAATACAGCGTAGTCTTAAGGGTCTGCTCCAGTAAACGAGAAAACAACCGGAAACGCAACCGCTTCTCACTGTATCCCTAAATAAACAGTGCAATTTCTTGCAGCTGAACGCTTTGACGTTGCCTCATTTCAAACCATTTTATAAGTCTATCTTTTGTAATTGAGTGTTGAAAAAAAAAACTGAATATTCTTTATAAAATTTCGGATCCGGCTTGCAAATTATTTTTCATTATTAATTTTCTATTGTGTTAGGAAAAAAAATCAAACTTTGTACTTACAAAATGTCAATTACATAACAAATCAAAAGCATTAAAAAAAAAATTAAATTGTAAGATGGATGCGTATTGTGACTGTGCTTAAAATGAGACCTTGCAAACAATTTTATGATAAAAAGTAAACGAAATAAATGGTTTGAAATTTAACATTGCTCTTATGGGAAAAAATGCAAGATGGCCGCCACTCCAGCTGACCCTTAAGCCACGCCCCTTTTAGTTCTGTATAAATTCGGGCCTTGAAACACTGTTAGGTTAGTTATAGTTTGATTATTGTAACTCGTGGATTACTGAAGATGGTGACTTTGTCGTTGAAACGCGTTTGAGTTGTGCGATTCCTTGTTTATTTTATCAATATATTTTCTCACAGGTAAAGCTCAATATTTACTTATGCAATAATCTGTTTGCATTTGCTTCACCACGAGTCACCGCGAATTGTAGTTTAGATGATCGTGAACGATTTCCTGCAAATTACAAAAGATTACCTTCAAAATTAGATGAAAGATAAGTTATATTGAAGAGGACTGTATTGGACTGATTCGTCCTGGTATGCACACCTTAAGTCTTTAAACTCTCGACCACTCTGATTCCCGCTCATAACAAAACTATCAAGTTATTTACGCTCAAGCACGACTAGAATATCGCTTGCATACACTTTTGTTTTTACTATTTTTATTTTTAGTTTCCGCCGTGTGCATACGACATTTTAAATTTGCAAAAAAGCTCCAAAGTGTAGTTAGTAGGTAACAGAATTCACTCTAATATTTTACTGCTACCAACTGACTGAAAATCATGTTTTTCGTCTTTTTTATAAGCAAACAACTTCAATAAATATTTATAATTTACAATTTTCATTACCTAAGAATTATAGTTTAGATGTTCATGAACGATTTCCTGCAAATTACAAAAGATTATCTTCAAAACTCGATGAAAGATGGGTAATATTGAAGAGGGATGTATTGGACTGATTGAACCTTTGTCTTGAACCTCTCGGCCACTCAGATCCTCGCTCATAACAAAACTATCCGATAATACACGACAGACCTGAACGATGAACGATAAACACAATGTAAATCACAACACTGCTAAGTACAAAACAAGGTTATTTACTAAACGTGTTATTAATTCTCTGTGAACAGCTTTAGATAAACATTTCATCACACGTCACGGTTACAGTTTTTATATAATATTAAATGCAACAGGTGAACTATAAAAACAAGCAGTCCTTGAAGCCAATAGGCTTAAGATAGTGGTACTAAATGATTGGTTGTTTAGCATATTTTGTAATCAGTGTTATACTAAGTAGAGACTTATGTGCACTCTTCACGAACTAAATCTTATTCTCACGGGACAAATTTTTCACTTGGCTAGAAGAGCAAGTTCAGACGTTCAGAGGTGTCAACTGATTCATTTCTAGGATTTGCAGGTTTGGATAGTCGGACATACAGTACATAGCCCGTTTTTACTTAAAGTGACCCCAAAATAAAAATAAAAATTTGAGCGACCCCATAATCGAAGTTAAACTTTGAGCAACCACAGAATAATTTGTATCGTGATTTATTAGTTACTAGGGGAAACCCTGCGTGCTCCACACGCCAACCCCGTTGGAACCTTCTATACACATAATCATGTTATGTTTTCTTTACAATAAAGGTGTAGTATTGATAATAACCCCAAAGCTGAGATGGTAAATAATGTTAAATGTTCAAATCAAATCATTTCGTGTATTTTATAACTGCAGTTATAATAAAGGTTCTAAAGAACTAGCACGGCTCAGGTCTACTCTTTAATAAAAACCTAACCTAAAAGTTAGAAATACAAATAATTGCTTCAAATATTGAATTCAGCTGTTATGGAAATATTGGAGCAAACAGCTGTTTTATCTGTTATTTTATTGTAATAACAGAACAGACTGTGGTTGCTATTGTAATAAATGTAAATACATGTGTTGGTTCATCAGTCTAGGTCTAACCTAAGAATGTTTCCGACTAAATTTACAAATATTTAAATTTAAAAATGTTTTTTATCAAAACGAATTATAGGCTATGTTACTCAGGGATAGTGTAGCTTCTTATTAGCAAAACCATTTTTTTAAATCGGTTCTGCAATTCCAGAGATTACCCTTAACATACAAACAAACAAACCAATTTTACCTCTTTATAATATTAATATAGATTACTTTTAAGGTAATTAAGAAATTGTGCCTAAAGAGTAGTTTTATACATTTTCAAGATGTTTAGATTTAATGTAAAATTAATTATTAAGAGCTTAAATTATAAAAATTAATAACTAAATTGCGCCAGCGCGCGATTGTTTTATAAATAGTCTACTAATTCGGGTCTACAGAAATGAAAACATGCGAGTGTTTCATGTTTGTAAGTAAGTGGTATGTGTTTATACGGATATGAACTTTGCTCTTTTAGTATTCCGAATGCCTTCCATCACTTTCACTAGGTTACCGTTTATCGTGGTCCGCAGATAAAATGATTCGAATTTTGTTCAGTTCTCCTAAAACAAGAGAAATTTATTTATAAATAAGTTCTCCTAAAACAGATGGACCTTCGCATATGTTATCTTATTATTCGGCTTTTCGCCTTGGCACAGGGAAAATATTGCATCATGAAAACAAATTATTTTGACAAAATCGTTATTTCATGGGCTGATATATTAGGTTTAGCTGGTCAATGAGCGATCGTACGGTCTTCGTAATAGTTTAGATCGATCCAGCATCCAAAAGAACATGGACAATAGTAATAGTTAGGTTAGGTTAGGTTTAGACGAATGGTGTGTCCTATAAGTTATAGTTGTCTAACTTGTATACCTCCCTCAAGCTGCCTAATTATCGAAATTCGGTTTCCCCTTTCTTTCATCACTAACCAGGAAAACGTAAGAGACGAGAGAAGTACAAATTTGAAACAATATTTTCTTGAAATCGAACATCAACTCATATTCGATACCAGTTTGGATTACTCCCACGCTCAACAACGAAACGGAAAAAACTAGACAAGTTAAGGGAAGAAATAAGCGAAGTTTATTGGCTATAGAAACGCCCCCTGATTAGTTACGACGGATGCCCAAAGTGGTACAGAAGGCACGACTCACAACCGCCCACCCAACGCAGGCTGATTATGTTGGCGTGTTTATTGCGCTCTGTCGACGATTGTTTTGATGAACTGGAATAATTGTTTTTTATTGTATAAAGATGGTCTAAGCAACGGGCAGCGTCTAGTACAACAACGGTACAACAATACAACGATGCGGGTATAACTTGTTTCCAGCGCCATTTACACACTAATACGTCTTTTTCCTTTCTGCTTCTCACATTAGCCGTGTACCATTCAGCACTGTACGTGGCAGTTGTTCGAATCAAAGAAGGATTCTTGTTTGATTAGTCAAGGCGTGGTATCGCTGATTCACATGAAAGAGCGACACCTGTTTCCGTATAATTTATCGTTTTAAATTGTATACTACATTCGTACATTGAATCGCTTTATTGTACCCTCACGTCATTCGAACGCTAAAAACAGTGTTCGCTTCCTTCGAACGAAAAAATATAAATAAATAATTTAACCTATATTGTTGTTTATAAATAGAACTTATAATTGAGGAGTTCATTGTTTAGACCTCCGCAGTCCCAAGGGTGTTATATGGTAATGTGTTCATGAAAAAGGCGTCTGTTCGAAACTGCAGTGTTTGGGTACGGAGTTATGTTTGTCAAAAGAGGGCACCGCACCAATGGCTTCTTACGCAAGTCGGTAAAGCAGCTCTGCGAATCCACTGCCGAAGTGGCCGAGACTTTGGAATGTTCTAGAAGTTTCCAGAATGTTGAAGAATTTTTTTAGAACGTTCCAGAATGTTATAGAATCTTCCATATCGTCCCAGAATGTTATATAATTTGTTATAGAAAGAAACTGTAGTACTAGCTTCAGTTTCAGTTTTTTTTATTATTGATGTAGTACTAGCTGCCCGATCCGGCTTTGCGCGGATAGACAAATCAAAGTTAAATGTATATTAACAAAAAAATTTATATCAATACATAAATTACACTATGTATTTCTTATGGGAATTTTTAGTAAATTTGACCCTACGAAACCCCCTAAAATTTCGAATTTTTTTAAAACATTTCTTATCGAGCACCTAGGGGCCTAGAGGTAGCTACCTACCAAATTTAATTCCAATCCGTTGGGTGGTTTTTTTTTTAGTAACTTTGACCCCCCCCCCCAAGATTTAGATTTTTTAAACCCTTTCTTAGCCGGCACCTACGGCCCTAGATGAAGCTGCATACCAAATTTCATTCCAATCGGTTCAGTAGTTTTTGAGATTTCGCGATTAGTAACTTTGACCCCCAAATCCCCCTTAAGATTTCGAATTTTTTCAAACCCTTTCTTAGTGAGCACCTATGGCCCTAGATAAAGCTACATACCAAATTTCGTTCCCATCCGTTTAGTACTTTTGGAGAAATCGTGATTTGTTTTAGTAACTATTTCATTCCAATCCGTGCAATAGTTTTAGAGAAAAAGTGATTTAGTAACTTTGTCCCCCCCAACCCCCCTAAAATTTTGAATTTTTTTAAAACCTTTCTTAGCACCTATGGCCTTAGAAGAAGCTACATACCAAATTTCGTGCCAATTCGTTTGGTAGGTTTGGAGAAATCGTTATTTAGTAACTTTGACCCCCAAAACCACCTTAAGATTTTTTAAACCCTTTCTTAGTGAGCACCTATGGAATTTTTTTAATACATTTCTTAGCGACCTCTTAGGGCCCTAGAGGAATCTACATACCGGTACCAAATTTCGTTCCAATCCGTTCAGTAGTTTTTGAGATTTCGTGATGAGTCAGTGAGTGAGTGAGTGGTATTTGGCTTATATGTATATATATATATATATAGAGAGAGAGAGAGAGAGAGAGAGAGAGATTACAAATATTAGGTCTTGCTTTATACATTACCTGATTTAAAAAAGTATTCTTTTCATCCATTAGAAAAACGGTGTATCAAAGATTGTTATCATCAAACAATTTGTTCTATGACAAATAGGCCTACTTGTATTTTCCCCCTTAAAATGTTTAACGAAATAAACAAATTCCAGTCCCGACACAAAATTCATTTGCACACACGATCTCACGGAACGTATGCCTTAAAAACATCTGTTTTAAAGTAAAGTATTTGCAGCCAGAAAAATGCACTATTTTTAACAAGGAACGAAATTAAATCAGCTGTGACGTGAATGGACTGGGTAATCCACTCGACGCCGAGGTGCCATTAATTATTAGAGGTAGGTTAGTCTATGTAGGCGGTAGACGATTCAATGGTTCAACTGCAGTACGGGTCGGCTGATGTTTGTACAGTGCAATTATGATTGTCGACGGTTATAAATTGTACGTACAATGTTACGCTTTGCACCATTCACAACCAAGACGTAACGTTCAGATGATTCGGAAAACGCCGTAGATTCAGCGGAAAACAACTTATTCAGAAATGTTGTAATAGTTCAAAACAACGGAAGATAAATGTTGAAGAAAAACTGGAATTTTTATTTATCCAGTTTAGTTTGTATTTACAGGAGAATTGCCACTATTGCTAAAGAAATTAGCAATTCCTATTACTTTAAATGAGCAATTCTTGTATCTATGTTTGTATCTTTGTAGGGCCTATCTGTCGCGGATCTCGAAAACGGCTCTAACGAATTCAAAGACATTTTTTATTTAGGTGTAGTTTTGATTTTAAGTAGACTACACCCATATAGTTGTATTTCGTGTAAAAATACAATTTTTTTAGAAATTCTAATTTAAAAGTTGAAAAATTTTAACATAGGGTCTTATATGGGTTACCATGTTGGTTACAAAATAACAAGGAAATAGAAAATAAAGCGATCAAAACAGCTGTTTATAAACAAGCCAATTTATACTGTTTTATCAGCTGTTCATTGAATAGTTTTTAATAAAATTACTGTTAAAAAGGCAAGCTAATTTATATTATTTTAGCACGTTGGAATTAGAATAAATTGGGCCTGATTTAACAATTTATTTTGTCAAAAAAAAAGGTAAACTTGGCAAGGATGGATAAATTCGAATAGTCAATTTTGTAATATAGGTCTGGTTAATTTCTAAAACATAGTATTGAGGTTATGTTAATCCTGCAGTAATTTTTACTATATTTAGGCCTAGTTTCAAAACTTTAGTTGACAGAAGATAGTATAGAACTAGGACTAAAATCGTTATGAAAGCCTCTCACTTTTCTAAAGCATGTATTTGAGGTTAAAATTAATCTTGTAATTACTGTTAATATATTTAAGCCTGGTTTCATAATTTTACAAACCTATGTACAAACGAGCCAAAGATTAACGAGATTATTTTGTGAATTTTCCAACTGCGAGCGAAGCGATCCGCCCAGGGGCAGAGCTCCTAGTAATAAAAATGTTAAATATCCCATTTCTGCCATTAGACTAAGTTAATCGAAACGCAAATGTTTTTTTCTTTCTTGTACATCACCTAAGAATAATTCGACCTCGCAACTAAACCGCTGACGTGAGTTGAGCGAATTAAAAATATTAAGTTATATATTTTCAATTAACTATTTGGAAAATTGATATACTCACGAAGGCGCTGAATAGCTGCCTCTGTACGAAATATATTAGTAAAATTTGTTTGCATCTAAGCCTCCAGCTTCGACTCACTCCCTCCGTTGTTCCACCCGCAGCGGAAAAACTCTCTTACCGAGATTGCACTTCGTCCTTGCGGCCTCGGGTTGTGGACTGCTTCGCTTCGCTCGCAGCGTAAAATCTCGGCCGTCAGCAACGGAACAGAGTACCCACGTGGATTTTAACCGGGTACTTTTATGGTATTTTACGTTTATACTAATTTTGGTGGAACCAAGTGAGCTATAAGGCCGTGTAAAATATCAAAATGTGCAGAATAATATCCTACATTTTTTTTTTTTTTTTTTATAAAACCCTAAAAAGTTTTATTTTAGTAAGGTAAATCTAAAAAAAAATAGTTAATTCCTTTAAAAAACGTGCTTCCGATTTTTGGATTGTTTGGCTAACGAACTCGTCCGAGCGACTTGGACAAACAATTTGTACCAAATTTGGATCAAATCGGACTAAATTGAGGCCGTTAGAGCGCGAACGATATAACATTTTTAATGATACCCCAAAATGTGTTCTGGGACCGTGATCGGTGCTCATTCAGTACTTCCGACCTTAAGTCTCGCCATAAGGGTCACCGCAGTAGTTCATGTTTCCTGTGGAAATTCGCTAAAAAAAATGTACGCAGTTCTTTAGGTTGTGGTAGCCCATTTTAATCTCTTGGCCGGTAGTGGCCGAAATTCGGTGGGTTTACTTTTTCTTTGGGCATTTGCCAAACTAGTCAATCCCCGTGCGGATTAATTAGATACACATCAGAAATACATCATTTATACAAAATACTATTTAATCAACAAACTTTATCTAGGCCCACCTAACTATGCAGACGGGGATTTTTAACTCGGTAAATGTGTACAATTATAAGGACTATAAAACTGTAGGAATATTTGTTAAGATAAAATGATTATGTATATTATTATATATATATTAAAAGAAAGATAAAAATATTATCTTTTAATTGATTTTTATTTCATATTGATGGATCAAATGATTTAGAAGTTATTAATTTTATAGCCTATATTATAGATTGAAGTTGTAAACATAACCCCAAAGGATAATCTACGCTAGGTTTTGTTTGCGTATTACAGATGATGGGTGAAATCAGCTGTTATATTATTAAGTTAAACGAATAATAGGTATTATTTCTTCTTTAAATTTGTATAAACGAATATTTTGATGATAAAAAGTTGTATTTATATACAGTTTATAACCTCAAAGCAAATATTATAAAGTATAATTATAACATATATTATAGATGAATTTATTAGACGGCGACCTGCGCGGAAAATCTTGCTCATGTAGGAAAGGTAGGTAAAGGTTCCCCACCACCGCGCACCTCGTATTTGCTGCTGAGATCTGAAAAGAGGATATGACTGGGCGATGGGGTTGCGTCGACGCACGAGGTGCGCGATGGTGGGGAACCTTCATCTACCTCTCCTACATGAGCAAGATCTTCCGCGCAGGTCGCCGTCTAATAAATCCATCTATAGTTCTATAACTCATATTAAAAAAAATCAACTTTACAAGAAATTGTAACGATTGGAGTTGTAAACGTAACCTCAAACTAAAATATACACTGGGTTTACATATGATGGGTGAAATCAGCTGTTATATTAAATGTTACTCCTCGTACGTTCACTCGCTTTTATAGGAGTTGGTTTCAGCACTCCAGCTTCAAGGGAAGTAAAGTAATGAATACTTATTGTTTTATATATGTTTTTGTCCCTTAGCGGAACTAATCGAATTGTAAGGGCTCTAATTTTTTGCGTACCACATAGGTTGTGCACAACTTCAGCTCCATATTCTCGCGGAATTTGAAGGTGCATTGTTTGGGGGGTAGTTATTCCATTTTGACCCGGTAAATGTTAGTAATCGAAACAGTACATATTATGGCGTTAGCCCCGCTTTTGCTAATGAACCACTATGATCTATCAAAAGGTCTGGGCTTGCATAGCAACACACAAACAAACTGGATCACACGTATCAACAGACTTGTCTTCTGTAAAAATATATAGATAGATAGAAAGATCGTATGGGAGTGGCATGATCGGCGAGTTCAAAAACGTGTCGTTTTTTGCACCTCAAGATATATTCGCAGGACTTGTTGAATGACTCTTGTATTAATTTATGATATATTTCTTCTCTTCATATATTAGTTTGTCATATACAGGGTGGAACAAAGTTAGTGTTAAAAACTTCGGTAAATAGTTCTATGGATCAAAATAAATAGAAAATCAAGAATAATACTTTTTTCGAAAAACGCTTCATTTTCCAAATATCCGCCATTTTGTTTCTTTTACTAAATAATTAATATTTAGAAAACGGTTTAACCGATTGAGTTCAAACTTTGTATGAAGTTTAACCGAAAAATGATCTATCTTAAAAAAAATAATCAATTATATCCAATTATGCATTTCAAAATGGCGGCTATTTGAATATGTCAGAACTAAATTACTCAAAACCCGTACATTTTAACAAAAAA
>JAGFPH010005356.1:64077-81516 GCA_018207615.1 Philaenus spumarius
GAGGAAGCACAATGTCCATTTCAGAGGTATTACCAAGTAAACTATTTCAACACAATTTATGAAATTAGGAAGTACAATGTCCATTTCAGATATTACCAAGTACATACTCTGCTACATACACATGTGTAGGCCTACAATATATATAGTAGAGGGTGGCGGAAAGTGCGTGACGGAATAGAGCGTGACGGTAAAATCTGATTCACCGCCAGCCAAGTTTTTAAATCCGGTGCGCCTATAAGTTTTCAGTTAAAAAAAACGCACTATTTTAAATGAAGCATCGTTTACTGAAGATCTGCGATAGTGGATCATAGTAGAGCAGAAGAAGGAAAACCAGCACATTCTGTCTCTCGAAGTACAGAGCATGTCAAGCCCTTCTGAATGGTCAAATACAATTAGTATCTTCTAAACGCTCGAGTGAGAAGGAATTATTTAAAAAACATGCGTTACTAGTAAGCCCCGTGAAAAATCACAGACAGAATTATTACATACACTTCAGAAATACACCATTAAAAAAAATTATTTAAAACATCATACCGTACTTTATCTAGGCCTACCTAACTATGCTCACGGGGATTTTTAACTCGGTAAATGTGTACAATTATAAGGATTATAAAACTGTAGGCCTATTTGAAAAAATTTTGTATTTATATAGGGTGACTATTTTAAGTGTGCCACCATTGGTAAATCAGAAATGACAAGATTTACAGGAAACTTTAAATGGGGGACTTCACCTACTTTTTAGTGGCCATTAAAAATATGAATTTTAAATTTCGAAAAATGCCGCCATTTTCCAATATGGCGGCCAACTTTTGAATTTCTTATGGAAACCCCTGTTTTTTATGACGGATTTCAATTTTATATGCAATTATACGACTTTTTTATTCTTGGTGTTTTTATTTTATAAACTTAACCGTTTAGCCGCTAGGAGCGCTGAAAGTTTCAGAAACTCTTATTTCAACAATTATTAAAGAGGCTTATTTTCAATTTGCAAACAATAAAATTTAAATCAAAGTGCAATATGTTTTACAATAAAATGTTAAAAAGCTGTTACAATTTCATAAATACTTTATTTTATACAAAAAACCTACTTAAATTACTGTTAAAAAATCGCTAACTCAACCACTGTGTATTGAGTAAGAAGATGTATTTATGTGCGCACGCTTGTATTTATGAAGATAGAGGACACTGAAAATCTGCTTTAAGTCAGAAACTTTCAGCGCTCCTAGCGGCTAAACGGTTAAGTTTATCACAAAATCACCAAGAATAAAAAAGTCTTAAAATTGCATGTAAAATCCAAATCGGTCATAAAAAATAGGGGTTTCCATAAGAAATTCGAAAGTTGGCCGCCATATTGGAAAATGTAAATCTTGTCGTTTCTGATTTACCAATGGTGGCACACTTAAAATAGTCACCCTGTATACATTATTACATATGTAAATAAATTAAAAAATATTATATTTTAATTGTTTTTAATTTCATATTGATGGATCAAATGATTTACAAAATGAAGAAATTAATAATCGAATATGTTTATTATACGAAGATGTTCGAATGTTTTCGAAGTTAAACGAATGGGTATCTCTTCTTTAAATTTGTATAAATGAATACATAGATAGTAAAAGGTTGTATTTATATTCATTTTATAACCTCAAAGCAAATCTTATAACGTACTATAGCCTACATTAGTTCTTTAACTCATATTTAAAAAAAAAAAACTTCTCAAGATTTATAAAAGTTATGGAAAGAAGTTGAAACGTAACCACAATGTATAAGCTACGTTAAGTTTTGTTTAAGTATTACAGATAATGGGTGAAATCAGCTGTTATCTATAATTATAAAAGCCAAATACCATTGACTCATGACTCATCACAGTTTCTCCAAAACCACGAGGCCTACAAACATGAAATTTGGCACTAATACCCTTTATAGGCTCTAGACGTGCACTAAGAAAGGGTTTCCAAAAATTCGAATTTTTAGGGGGGTTTTGGGGGGTCAAAGTTACTAAATCACGATTTATCAAAACCTACCGAACGGATTGGAATGAAATTTGGTATGTAGCTTCCTCTAGGGCCATATATGCTCGCTAAGAAAGGGTTTTAAAAAATTCGAAATCTTAGGGGAGGTTTTGGGGGTTAAAGTTACTACAAAAAACCATCGAACGGATTGGAATGAAATTTGGTATGTAGCTTCCTCTAGGGCCCTAGGTGCTCGCTAAGAAAAAGTTTTTTTTTAAATCGAAATTTTAGGGGAGGTTTGGGGGGTGGGGTCAAAGTTACTAAAAATCCCTATAAGAAATACATAGTGTAATATATTTATTGATATAATATATTTTTTGGTAATATACATTTAACTTTGATTTGTCTATCCGTGCAAAGCCGGGTCGGGCCAGCTAGTATTGTATATTATTCACGTACGTACGTACACTCGCTTTTATAGGAGTCTGTAAGGTCGGTTATATGGTTTTAGTTGTATCACTGAAGATAACGACTTTATCGTTGAAACGCGTTTGATTACGTTACGTATGTGTATGAGAACAGTTTACGGTTATTATTTACCTTTAGGATAAAATAATAAAACAATATATTTTCATACTCTTACAAGAAAATTCATTTTTAAAACAATTGCAGTTTAAATTTTTGCCTTTATACTTGCAGCGCATCTTTAGTCCTGGTCGAACAGTATCAGTGTGTCAACAAAATATCGGAACGGTTGGATTACTCGGTATCTCAGAAATATAGAAAAATGTTTAACCTTTTCATTTTAAAGAAATGTATATCTTTAATAACTTGGTGGTTTTCAAATTATGATAACATCAGCTATTTTTCCAATATAGGGAGCAACTTTAAAAATTTGATCGGAAATCTCCATTTTGTATTAGGCTACGTTTTCGGATTTTATACGAATTTTAAAACTCTTTGCATTTTTTTGTAGACTCGACCGTTTTCGTATAAAATGGAGTTGAAATTTTGATTTTCGACTTTTTTCAAAGGCTATTATACATCAACTTGAGGCTATAAAATAACCTCCATTTATAAGATCCTTGAAATGATATGTTTTTATCAAGTCACGCCGTAAAAAATACACATTTTTACGAAACAATTGCGGAACGCCTTTCTGTTGTGTTAATACTTTCAATTATCTTGATCTGAAGATTAAAAACTGATAGGTTGAAAGAAACATGTGTTTATAAAACAAAATACAATGATTGCTCTGTGTATGTAGGTAGGTCAGACACGAACGAAGAATATTATTACTGCTGTTGGGAGAACTGTTGTTCGGACAACATCCCAGGAAGAAAGTAACCATGATACTGCAAAATACCCGATGTCTCAAAAGTAAGTAACAATTTAAAATTATTGTGGGAAGTTACATACGGTTTAATCCTACAAAGGGACATAAGGCAATGCAGGGATACAATGCAACCATTCTACCAAACTTGACCATGTTGTTCAGCAGGACAAAACTAGCAAATAGTACAATATACCATGTGTATTACATTGCTTAGTTTAGAAGTTGTTTGTCTGTATGTGTTTAAAAAAGTAAAATCATTATCTAATGAACGGTTTAAAATAAATTCACGAAACTCACCATAATGTTAAGTACGGTATTTATAGAGGTAACTAAGCTAGTTATGATGTTAAGTGCGGTAGTTAAGATGTTAAGCACAGCAGTTACAATGTTAATTTCGGCAGTTATGATGTTAAGTTCGGTGGTTACGATGTTAAGTAAGGTAGTTATAATGTTAAATACGGTACTTATAGTGTTAAGCACGGTAGTTATAGTGTTGAGTACGGTATTTATAGTGATAACTACGCTAGTTTTAATGTTAGTGCGGTGCCTAGTTAAGATGTTAAGTTCGGTAGTTATGATGTTAAGTACAGTAGTTACGATGTTAATGTTAAAGGTCAGTAATTATGATGTTAAGTACAGTAAGGAAGTCATAATGTTAAGTACGGTAATTTGAGTGTTAAGTACTGTAGTTATAGTATTAAATACGGTAGTTATAATGTTAAATTTGGTAGTTATGATGTTGAGTGCAGTAGTTACGATGTTAAAGGACAGCAATTATGATGTTAAGTAAGGTAGTCATAATGTTAAGTACGGTACTTATAGTGTTAAGCACGGTATTTATAGTGTTGAGTACGGTATTTATAATAACTACGCTAGTTATAATGTTAGTAGGGTAGTTGAGATGTTAAGTACTGTAAGCAGTTATAGTGTTAAGTTCGGTAGTTACACAAGGTTAAAGGTCGGTAATTATGATGTTAAGTAAGGTAGTCATAATGTTAAGTTTGAGTGTTAAGTACGATAGTTATAGTTTTAAGAACAGTAATTGTAGTGTTAAGTATGGTATTTATAGTATTAAATACGGTATTAATAATGTGAAGTACGGTAATTTGAGTGTAAGAGCGGTAATTATAGTGTTAAGTACTGTAGTTATAATGTTAAGTACGATGTTAAGTACGGTAGTTTTAGTGTAAGAGCGGTAATTATAGTGTTAAGTACTGTAGTTATAATGTTAAGTACGATGTTAAGTATGGTAGTAATGCTGTTAAGTACGGTAGTTACGATGTTAAGTTCAGTAGCTATGATGTTAATGAAGTTATAATGTTAAGTATCGTAGCAATCATGTAAATTACGGTAGTTGTTGAGTTTAGTCCCAGTATATTTGTACAAGTAGCATATCGATTAGCTGATTTGCTAGGATTACCAAGAGATAATAAACCTAAATTTCTTTTATAGAAAGAAGCACGACATCTTGCTAAAATTGATGATTTTTCGGTCCATTCTTTCATTGGTCTGTTGGTAAAAGATAATTTTTGGTACAGTGGTTAACTAGAAACGAAATTAAAATAAAACATCGCTAACGTGCCTTTCAGTTGGCTTTGTCAGGAGCTATATGGTCTAATTTGTATACCCTTATAAAAAATATCTCGGGACTGGCTCGTTCGTTTTTATTACTGTCACTCATAAAACTATTGATTGGTACGGTTTCGTACCTTTAGCAAACCATTTGCATTTTTATTCGCTCGGACTAAACGTACATGTTGAGCATTTTTTCCTTTTACACAGCAAATAAAGTGGCAAACATTGCCAGATTACACAAAGTGACTCACAGTGTTGTAGGCTATAGAATGTTGGCAGATGTCTGTGATGCAGACCGCCCATGAAGCAATGATACCATTGCAAGGTCTCGGCCAGGTCAGGTGACATGGAAACCCCTCACTTTATAGTATTTTATATCCACTTATTCGCAATACTGAAATATGTACTCCATGGATTAGCAAAGTACAATAATGACGGGTACTAACAGTGCATGGTAAATATTTAACACAATAATAAGTCAACTATAAAATCGATGTAACGTAGCTCAGTAAGAATTTCTTTGAAAACAAGGCTGACAATTCTTAATATAAAATAAGTTGTTTTTTTTAAGAGAAGGTACGGCAATGCTTAATAATATCAAATGGTATAAATGCCTCTAAAGTATGATTTCGACAAGCAGGACGAAAGAAAGTACACACCAACAGAAAACATTTTTTACAGCCTTAATAGGATGAATTTATTACTACACCAGGCCAAATTAACTGTTCGAATCTAGGGGAATTGCTGCAGTGCGAAATAGAGTAAATCATTTGTTTAAATTTTGCAAATATTACAGAACTTGGTAAATTTTACAATAATAAACCTGAAGCATAATAGGCCAAATTGTGATTTTGTATAATGGTTTCGAAAACTGTTTTGTTAGCGTTATGAATAGTGTGCAGATGAAAATACCACCTTGGGAAACAATGGTTTTTAATTTCTCTCTATACTATAGTAAGTTATAGAGAAAGTATAGTGTCGCAAAAAAGTCGATGTGGAGATTTTTCTGAATTTATCCGTTTTGAGACAACCTGAGTCCAAAAAAGTGGATTTTACAAAATGTATGTCTGTATGTATAGAAAACTATTTGATCGATTTCGAACAAATTTGCACCGAACGTGTCAATTGGGCCTGTACAGATGCACGAAAAAAGGTATTGAACAATTTTGAAAAATAACCCCCTTTTTGGCCAAACAACCCCCAAAAAAATCAGTTATTATTTTTTTATAAAAAAAACGGCTCTAACGATTTTGATAAAATTTGGCTTATTTGTAGCCCTTAATGTACCCTACAATATGCAAAAAACCGCATCTTTCAAAAAATTATCGTTTAGCTAGGGGAATAATAATAATAATAATAACTGATTGGTGAGGGTTTTTTGTTCAAAAAGGTGTTTCCCAAAAATGTTCAAAACTTTTTTTCGTGCATTTATACAATCCTAATTGACATCTTTGGTGCAAATTTGTTCAAATAATAATAATAATGTACTCCCTACTCTCCTACTTTAATGTGCTATCTCCTGTACTACTTTAATACAATTATGATGTCACAGTCGGGGTCATATACGGGGGTTGGCGTGCGAAGCACGCAATGCATTGTGTATTGAAAATACTCCCAATACGGGGGTTGGCGTACGAAGGACGCAATGCATTGTGTATTGGAAAATACTCCCAAAACAGTTCAATGCACTGTGCGTCGGCCGTTTCTCATAGTGTTCAGTGTCAAGCTAACATGTACGTCGTTATAATTTAAATATGTTTGTGAGAAAGTATTTGCCAGTTTCTGGTACAGTTTATTTTATTGTGGAATTATTGAAACAACAAAAACCGTGAAAAGGTTGACGTTTTTGGTTTTTCAATTATATTTTGTAAATCATTGGATTAAACCCTATACTTTCAATACAAAAGTTGTAGTAAATAAAAACCATTTAAAATGTAAGCCTTGATGGGTGCGTTTTTTTGTTATTTTCACGGTTTTTATTGTTTTAATAATTCCGCAATAAAAAATCCTTTTTTCCGAAGGCGGTATTTTCATCTGCAAAATATTCCCCAAGCCACAAAGCAATTGATTTGCTATTCAATCTTTAGCAAAAACAGCCTTATTTTTTGCTCAAATTACTAGTCCATCTCCTATTCATTTCCATTGGGACAGACAGCATGCGTGACGTCGCGTCGTCTCACTCGCCCTCCAGGCGCGGATACAGGGGGAGGGTCATGGGGGTCATGACCCCCCCAAAACATTTTAAAGGCTTGATTTATATGTTTGATTTAACCCTACAAGCGCCAAATAACACTATACTGTCGTCTCAGCACGCCGAGCAAGTGGCAGGCAGCATTATTGTATCGTCTGATTGTGTTGAATATTTCACGCACTATAAATCATCCCATCTCAATAAAACAAAAAACGATTGGAAAGGAAATGTTTTAAACATAAATTTTTGTATTTACAAATTTGTTCTAAAACGTATATTTACATATTACGTAATCATCGTTTGTAACTGTAGTTGTCTAAAAAGATGACCGTGCGAGAAAACAAAAAGAAAAGACACAAAACTTGTCACTTTTCTAAGGCTCATAACCGTTCCGGTTTGACAGACTTGATTTGAAAAGAATATAAGGTCACCTTTGGATTCGTCAAGATTTGAACTTTCTAATATTGTCTTCCAATCATTCGTCACTCTTATAATTTTTTAGCTATGAAGTTTTCTGTAAACCCTTATGATTTGACAGTTTTTCAACCAATGAGCAAGCATATTTTGTAATCGATATATCTAGTACACATCGATATACTTGTACATTGATGTTTATATGGATTTTAGTGTAAATTCTATATTTTCGTTTGATATAAGGAACCCCGATTTACTGTTCATGGGCTGCAGCTATAGGTCTTGTCTGTGAAATATGTACCATTGCGCCGATTGTCTTAGCTCATTTAGCCCAGCCAATAGAGCAAAAAGAAGTCTAATTTTTGTATTGAATTTAACAGCAAGCGACATCAACAGTGACTTTAAGGGTAGCACAAGGGTATGTAAAAAACGAAAACTATCAGGCAAGGAGCTTTTGCGCATTTTGTATGAACAAAAATTACAATAAATTATTACTTTTGGGGTTTTTCGTTAATGTTATAAAACATGACAAATGGATCACGATAATTCCAAAAAACCTACAAACTGTTTTTTATAGACAATGATTGGACCATTTTTCAATGAGAAAAGTCGGAAAACGCTTAAAAACTACCATTTTTTAAAAGTTCATATCTTTAATTTACAATATTAATTGCAGATTTTTCAGAAAATGATTGTTTATCATGTGTTCTTCAAACAGGAAGAACATGAAATTTGTAGCATTAATAGTTTTTGCACAATAATTGCAGTATAAACAATGTAGGCCATTATCTTGCATAATGCGCCCAATTAACCTGAGTAGCCCATTTTAAATTTACCAAACGGATTCTGAAAGTAGACATTAAAATCTTCAAATCGTATATCTGCGATTTTTTAATAAGGTTGGTAAAGTATAGGCCTAATAAAAATGATTCAGAACATATCGCGAAACGCATAAATTTGCGGCCGACCCCGATGGTAAATTTGCAAGAGAGTAGTGACGGAAACAGCAGCCTGATACTCGAAGCCTGCCGTTCTCTTCTCCTCTGCATTATGCAAGATAATGGCCTAAATTGTTTATACTGCAATTGTGCAAAAACTATTAATGCGACAAATTTCATCTTCCGCCTGTCTGAAGTACAAATACTAAACAATAATTTTCCAAAAGATCTGTACTAAATATTGTAAATTAACAAAGATACGAACTTTTGAAAAATAGTAATTTTTAAGCATTTTCCGAGTTTTCTCGGTGAAAAATGGTCCGATCGAGGTTTTCAAAAACCATTTTGTAGATTTTTTAATTCTCTACAAATGTTTCATTGGAAGTATCGCGATCCTTGCCTAAATTTGTATAATATCAACGAACAACCCAAAAATCCCAAATTTATTGTTATTTGTGTTTATAAAAAATGCGCAAAATTTTCCTTGCTTGATAATGTTTGTATGTTATACACCTATGTGCTACCCTTAAGGGTCTGCTTTAGTGGCGGCCATCTTGGATTTTTATCTCATAAGAGCAATGTTAAATTTCAAACCATTTATTTTGTTTATTTTGTATCATAAAATTGTTTGCAAGGTCTCATTTTAAGCACAGTCACAATACGCATCCGTCTTGCAATTTAGTTTTATTAAAATGCTTTTAATTTGTTATGTAATTGTCATTTTGTAAGTACAAAGTTTGAATTTTTTTCCTAACACAATAAAAAATTAATAATGAAAAATAATTTGCAAGCCGGATCCGAAATTTTATAAAGAATATTCAGTTTTTTTTTTTCAACACTCAATTACAAAAGATAGATTTATAAAATGGTTTGAAATGAGGCAATGTCAAAGTGTTCAGCTGCAAGAAATTGCACTGTTTAGATAGGGTTATAGTGAGAACCGCTTTCGTTTCCGGTTGATTTCTCGTTTACTGGAGCAGACCCTTAAAGCCACTGTGGATGTCGCTTGCTGAAATTAAATAACAATACAAAATCTCTATTCGTTGGGCTAAAATTGTTTTACGGAGTTGTATGACTTCAATAAGTGAGAGCTTGCGTTACGTTGTTTTAAATTTAATGAAAAAAAGTGGATTTAATGATCGTGTTGTGGAGTTATGATTTTAGTACCGTTCCTGTTAACTCTTCAATAATTAGTGTTTATTTTATTCTTTAATCTTCAAGAAAATATAATGCATTAAAAACTATTCTATAGAGTTTATACATATTTTTTAATTCCCCAGACCCGTTGTTGTTAAATTCTTGGTAATGTTGTTTTCGACTTCTTATGACCCCTCAAAAAATGAAATCCTGTATCCGCCCCTGTCGCCCCCACACATCTCAATGTACGCCTTGTTTACACACTGTTTTCACTGTAATTACCATAGTAATAAATCGACAAATACTGTATATAATTCGGTTATGACAGTAGATTTTGAATAAAATAATATGATTTTACTTTCTCACTATACTACAGTATAGAGAAAGTATAGTGATCACACAAAAATCGACGTTGAAAGTTTTGTGGAAATATCCGTTTTGAAGCCCCCTGAGTTCAAAAAAGAGGTTCTTACAAAATGTCTGTATGTACACAAAGATAGAGAGAAAACTATTCGATAGATTCGAACAAATTTACACCAGACATGTCAATTAGGCCTGTATAGATGCACGAAAAAGGTTTTGAAAACTTTTGAAAAACAACCACCCTTTTTGGCCAAAAACACCCCCAATAAATACGTTATTATTTTTTTATAAAAAAACAGCTTTAACGATTTTGATAAAATTTGGCTTATTTGTAGCCCTTAATGTACCCTATAATATGCAAAAAAACCGCACCTTTCAAAAAATTCTCGTTTAGCTAATAATAATAATAACAACTGATTTTTGGGGGTATTTTGGCCTAAAAATGATTGTTTTTCAAACTTTTCAAAACCTTTTTCTCGTGCATCTATACAGGTCCAATTAACATGTCTAGTGCAAATTTGTTCGAAATCGATAGAATAGTTTTCTCCCTAGCTTTGTATGCATGCAGACAGACATTTTGTAAAAACCTGACTGAGTGTTTGGTGCAAATTTGTTCGAAATAGATCGACTAGTTTTCTCTCTAGCTAATAATAATAATATTTGTATTAGTTAATATCCTACTTTGATACCACCTCTCCTACCCCTCCTACAAAATTATGAAGTCACTGTGAATCTGTTTAATATGTTTGTGAGAAAGTATGTGCCAGTTCCTGGTAGTGTTTATTTTTTCTAAAATTAAAAATAAAATACCCCGCACACCAAGCCCCGTGTTGGGGGTATTTTCAACACAGAATGCATTGCAGCTTGAACTCTTTCTATTTAAAAGGTATTTGTTTACTTTAACTTGTCAATCAAAACTACTATAAACACACAAACCTGAACTTTTTTCTTAATAAATATAGTATTTATACACTTCACTGATGCCGGGAAACCAATATTTAACCATCTTCAACACGTACAACATTAAAAACATTAAAAAATTTGAAATAAAAAGTTCCTTATGGAGAATTACATTGTAAAGTGCCGACATGTTTTTCTCACCGATCTACCAGCGTTGCCGGATTGTTCTTGTTGTTTTGAAACGAACAGTTTAGGCAATTCATTCGAATTATAAATAATGTGATAATACGACGAAATATTATAATTATACAAATATTATAATCATACTGTTATCGGAAAAATACTGTGACTAAACAGTTTAGGTAAGTCCTCTAGTTGTTTTTTTTATTCTAATTATATAAAGTGATAATACGACGAAATATTATAATTAAACAAATATTATAATCATACTGTTATCGGAAAAATACTGTGACTAAACAGTTTAGGTAAGTCCTCTAGTTTTTTTTTAATTCTAATTATATAAAGTGATAATACGACGAAATATTATAATTATACAAATATTATAATCATACTGTTATCGGAAAAATACTGTGACTAAACAGTTTAGGTAAGTCCTCTAGTTGTTTTTTTTATTCTAATTATATAAAGTGATAATACGACGAAATATTATAATTAAACAAATATTATAATCATACTGTTATCGGAAAAATACTGTGACTAAACAGTTTAGGTAAGTCCTCTAGTTTTTTTTTTATTCTAATTATATAAAGTGATAATACGACGAAATATTATAATTATACAAATATTATAATCATACTGTTATCGGAAAAATACTGTGACTAAACAGTTTAGGTAAGTCCTCTAGTTTTTTTTTTTATTATAATTATATAAAGTGATAATACGACGAAATATTATAATTAAACAAATATTATAATCATACTGTTATCGGAAAAATACTGTGACTAAACAGTTTAGGTAAGTCCTCTAGTTTTTTTTTTATTTTAATTATATAATATATAGAAACGTAAATAGTATGTATAAATAGTTACCTCATGTACATATCTATACGCAAGGTTACTAGATATTAAAGGTTGCCTCATAGTCGTTTAAATATATAATTGGAACCTCCACTTTTTTGAAATTCTGGAATGAGGCAACCTTTACTATCTAGTGTCCTTGATTTATTCACACCTTATTCAGTACAACAACCTATTGTTCAATTTGGCAACGTTGATACATTTCCATTTTAAATACGCACTTATAGTGTAGTTTCTATTGTTCGATGTGTTTGTTTTGGTAAAATACATTTTGTTACATTATTTTCAAATTTTTTTGCTTTGTTGATACTTTTGGGGTTAATATTGTTTACTTTATTTAATTCTTACATGTTTGGTGTATGTGAAGTGATTTATTTTGTTATAATTACGTCAAATATCGCGGAAAAGTCGAAACTTAACCTATACAATTTCAAGTTTTATTTCTTTCATAACTCCTACAAATATTATTTGCCGGGCAAATTTTTGTTGTTTCTACCATCAGTTAGGTGTGTTCTTTCATGTTATATCAAATTCCCTTAGAAATCGATTGACAAGTTAAAGTAAATTTTTACCATTTAAAATAAAATAAGTATATGTAAAATCAAACGGCACACAACATTTAAAACATTATTTTAGTGCTAATCTCTTTAAAGAAAAATACCTGACTATATTTAATAATATACATACTTTCCTTCCCCCGGGAGCTAGGGGGGTGGGCCGTGGCCCCCCTCTGCCCATAGGTATGGGCGCCCATGCTCGTGACATTTGCTTCTACCAGTAATTATCCTGTTTGTACAGCATTTGAAAGTGCAATTTGTTTTCATATTTCGTGGCCTTTTTTCGCAAGTTAAATATTAAATAACAAAAAAAAAGAATACAACTATTGTTATTTTAAGAAGTCAAAGCTTAATTGGTTTAAAGTTAGGAGCCTAGACAGTGAAATTTCGTATACATTACATTAAATAAATAGCGGTTGGCGTGCGAAGCACGCAGTGGTAGATTTACGTACTGCGATTTTAGTGTATTGTGTTTTAAACCTAAGTTAATCGTGGAGTATCATAATACTGTCAAGACTCACCACAACATAACGGGAATCCAATATCCAATACTGTTGCATCACGTCCCGGCACAAACACTTGACACTTTGGAGGTCACACAAACACTGCACTCAATAGAGATTCCTGCACTCTTCAGATTAGTTATACATTTCGATGTATCGATATCACGTGCTGCCATCTGCCCTGCAAGCATAACAACCGATCAGGTACTACAATACAGTATTCGTTATCAACTATTATTCACTAGATAACGGCGATAAGGGTTGGGACCATTTGCACGTTCAGTTGCTTGGCATAAAGAAAACATTATCAAATGTATTTAATTTGAAAACCCATATTGGTTATCATCACCTGGACATCATGGGCACCTGTATCATGTATTAGACGAGAATTGAATAAAAAATATATTGTAACATTACAATTACATATTTTCTAGTAAGCCTCTGTGAAAAATCACAGGCAGATTAATTAGATACACATCAGAAATTCATCCTTGAAAAAAAACTATTTAAAAACAACAAACGTTATCTAGGCCTACCTTTGTTGAGGGGAATTTTTAACTCGGTAAATGTGTACAATTAGGCCTACTAGTTAAAATGTGTTACTGTATTTACACAACACATTATTATTTATGAAGAAAGATAAAAATATAATTTTTGTAATGATTTTTATTTCATATTGAAATATTAAATAGTTTAAAAGTGTAAATATCTATACTAATATTATAAAGAAGTAGAATTTGTTTGTTTGATTTTATATAAGGGGTAATCTCTGGAACAGCTGATCCGATTGAAAAAATAGTTTTATTATTAAAAAGCTTCTCTATCCCTGATTAACATACCGGTAGGCCATAATTCATTTTGATAAAAACATTTTGTATTTCAATATTTATTTGTAAATTCAGTCGGAAAAAAATTCTTAGGTTAGGCCTAGACTAATGAACCAACACATGTGTTTACATTTATTACCATAGCAACCAATTTAACAAAATAACATAAAACAGATGTTTGCTGTAATATTTCATCTGATTTTATACTTTGAAGCAACTATTTGTATTTCTAACTTTTAGGTTAGGGTTTTATTGAAGTGTAGACCTGAGCCTGGCTGGTTCTTTTAACCCTTTTTATAACTGCTATTACAAAATATACGAAATAATTTGATTTGAACATTTAATATTATTTACTATCTTAGCTTTGTGGTTATTATTAATTGAACACCTTTATTATAAGGAAAACATAACATGATTATGTGTATAGAAGGTTTCAACGGGGTTGGCGTGCGAAGCACGCAGGGGTTTCCCCTAGTTAAACTATAAAATAGTCAATGTTGTAAAACTGTAGGCCTATTATTTGTAAAAAATTTGTACTTATATTCATTATTATATCAATATTATAATAAAATTAATTATTAAATGCTTCGCTATTGCTTGATTTTAGTATATAAATATATTTACTTAGATTAAATGAACACAGTTCAATGAGTGTATTGAAAAATTCAATTTAAAGTAACTTGTGGTTAAAATAAGATTCGTATGATCAGGGCAAGCGGTAGAGTGCGTATTAAACCTATGGGTGTTTAATATTAATGTAATTCATTTTATAGCTATCCCATTATGGGTAGCTATCCCATTTTAATTATTATTTATTTAAAGTGTAGTTATAGAAATCCATTACCTTGAGTTAAGTAACTTACTTGTTAACGGTTTTTACATCACTTAAGAATAATATTACACTAATTTAACTTGTAGGTTGTAGGAAGTTCACATTTGATAGCCATCCCATTTTAATCTGTTTGGTTGTTGTGAAGATATTTTCTAAACAATCCTGGTACAGTACGATTTTTTTAACCGTGCCCTCGGCCAAATTGTACTAACCTGAATGATAACGTTAGAAATCGCTCTTGTCTACTCTAGTTTTCTCCAAAACTGAGCCGAGTGGCATGAAACAGCGAAAACCGAGCTTCAATAACACTGACATTTAATACACTTCGCAGCGATGTAAAATTATGAAACTTTCACGGATACGCAGATAAGAACCATACGATTCGTATGATGTAAAAGAAAATCCATTACAAAACCTATTTCATATTTTTTAAATCAATATTACAACAATGTACTTTAATAATGAAATGAAATTTTCACACCGCTGGAAAGTTTTTTGTTTGTTGGTCAGAGACAAAGTGTTCGCGAGAAAGTTTTAGATAAAGGTCCAAATTAAATATTTTATTTGAAACATATTTTCGTTCGACTTACGGTTTGCTCGGTACGGATGTCTGGAGTTAGATTCCGGGAAAAACTTCCTGCCTGGGGGGGAAGTAGGCCTACTTGGTGTCTGGCATTTACCTTAACCACACCACAGTATTATTATTCGAATACTCGAACAAGAGACAAGTAGTCTATGACTCATTCAAGTAGTTTTTATTTCAATAATTTTGTTCGAATAATTATTCGATCAGTTTTGTTTATTCGAAGTTTGTGGAACTGACTTTACAATCCCTCCCCGCTACACCGCTAGCCCACCGAGCGCTAGCCGAGCCGAGGGCACGGTTAAAAAAATCGTACTGTACTAACGTGTAAATTTTAAAATTTGTTGTAAAATTAGTTGAATAGTTTTTGAGAATATAGAAAAATTACGTGTATAAATGATTATTTAAATTTAAGTTCGGTTATACTATTTCATTTTAAGAATATTTTTTTTTAACGTCCTGCTGTTAAACAAATATTAACAATATTGTTTAGTGACAATATTTTCTAAACAATCCTGATACTAATATGTGTAAATTTTGAAATTTTTAGTGAAATTAGTTGAGTAGTTTTTGAGCATATAGAAAAAGTAAGTGTATAAATGATTATTTAATTTTAAGCGTAGTTATTCCTATCATCCCTTTCACTTAAGTAATCGAATAATTGTAAACGTTTTTTTTAATGCGCTTAAGAATAATATTACACAAATTTATAAATATCTTGTAGGAAGCTAGTGCAATTTATTTTGATTGCGTAGGGGTAGCTAAGAAACCGCCTAATCTCTTTTATTCTCTTTGATTGTTGTGAACACATTCTCTAAAAATATCCTGGTACTGATAATGTGTAAATTGTGAAATTTTTTAGTGAAATTAGTTGAATAGTTTTTGAGAATATAGAAGAAGTAAGTATATAAATGATTATTCAATTTTAAGTGTAGTTATTCCGTTTCATCCCTTTTGCCTTAAGTAATCGAATTGTAAATGGTTTTTACATCACTTAAGAATAATATTGCACAAATTTTAGTTTTATAGCTTGTAGGAAGTTAGTTTAATTTATATTTATTGTATAGGGGTAGCAACCCCATCAACCCCTTAGACTGTAGTAGTTGTCATGTCTAAACATTACTGACTTTAATATGGAAAATATCTTAAATTTTATTTTTAGTAAAATCTGTCGAATAGTTTTTGAGCCTATAGAGGACAAAGAAACAAAGAATCAAAGAAACTTTCATTGTTTATTTATAGAGACATAATTTTAAAAGGAGGAAAAATATATATAAAATCTGTTTTTGGACATTTATTGATCTTTAATGAGAACTCTAGAATCATATTTGTAAAATTCCCCCCACTCCTATCACCCAATGCCAACAATTTGTAATAATCACAAATGACTTGTGATTCGTCAAATTAAAACCCTTTTATACAATTTAAATTTTTGTGGTAAATAATCACCTGATGGCAGCTTGTTGATACAATGTTTACATATTGTATTTGACCGGACCAGACAGCGCAAGTGGCATTCCCTGGCTAAGCTCATCAGAACTACGGCTGCAATCAGCAGTACTCGGTATAATGCAATCAATGCTAGCCGTGCTCCGAATTACACAATTGTACAATTGTTTTTAAACATGCAATGCCTTGTTAGACGGCGTGTTATTAAGTCGGGGTCCATCCGGCCAGCATCGGGTAATCGGAGCTATAACTATTCCGTGTATTAAGTTCCCCGCAAAACCAAAGTCTAGGCTCGCGAAAACTTTACATCATCAGTGCAACTCCTCGCACAGATCCTCCCAATAAAATACTGTAGTGCTTTGCGAGTTTACACCTCTACATTGCGGACTCGGGTTATGTACTGCAGAGTGCAAACTAACGTTCACGTAGATTTGAACAGGGTACTTTTATTGTATTTTACGTTTTGATAGATTTTGGGGGAAACAAGCGAGCTATAAGGTCGCGTAAAAAAACAAAATGTGCAGAATAATATCATACATACATTTTTTAGATAAAACACCCCAAAATATTAATTCTAGTACGAAAAAGCAAAAAAATTTACTTCCTGTCAAAAACGTGCTTTCCGATTGTTGGATTTTTTGGCTAACGAACTCGTTTGAGTGACGTAGACAATAAACTTGTATACCAAATTGGACTTAAAATGCGGCCGCTAGAGAGCGAACACATCTATCTATCTATATATATAAAATCCAAATGAATTGACTCACTGATCACGATTTCTCAAAAACTACCGAACGGATTGGAACGAAATTTGGTATGTAGCTTCCTCTAGGGCCATAGGT
>JAGFPH010005356.1:81616-92538 GCA_018207615.1 Philaenus spumarius
GGGGGGGGGGTTAAAGTTACTAAATCACTATTTCTCCAAAACTACCAAACTGATTGGAATGAAATTTGGTATGTAGCTTCTTCTAGGACCATAGGTGCTCACTAAGAAAGGTTTTCAAAAAATTCTAAATTTTAGGGGGGTTTGGGGGGTCAAAGTTACTAAATCACGATTTCTCTAAAACTACTGAACGGATTGGCATGAAATTTGGTATGTAGCTTCCTCTAGGGCCGTAGGTGCTGCCTAAGAAAGCAGTTTAAAAAAAAATCAAAATCTTAGGGGGGTTTGAGGGGTCAAAGTTACTAAATTAGGCTACGATTTCTCCAAAACTACCAAACGTATTTCAATGAAACTTGGCTTCCTCTAGGGCCGTAGGTGCTCGCTAAGAAATGGTTTTAAAAAATTCAAAATTTTGGGGGTTTGGGGGTAAATTTTAACAAAAATCCTCATAAAAATACATAATCTATATACAGGGTGATTTTTAAGTATGGAAACGGCTTTATATTGCGCAACTGGGACGTTCTTGGCGGTAGAAACTTATGCTAACCTGTACAGTTTTAAAAATCCTACTTTTTGGTGGTTTTGAATTTTTTTGTCCGCCATCTTGGTTCCGTCATATTGGATTTAACTTTATTATTTTAAATGAGATGATGGTCATATGACACATCACCTCAATGTGAAATTTCAAAAGAAAAACAATGGTGCAAACCGTTTTTTGATAGATGCCTTCGTTGTAGAGTTATTAGCATTCAAAGTTGCAGTTTTGGGAAAATTGTGTTCACAATAAAATTATGTTGAACGCACTGCACTATCCATTTTTACATTTTTTATTCATGAAGTATCTAAAAAACTAAATTTAAATGGTGGTTAGATATGATAATAATAAGTATAACAATAAATGGACATAACAACAACTAAAAATAAGTGGCTATTTCATGAACCATACATCAGCTGTAGGTGCTAAATTCAGCTAATAGGTATCTAAAAGATCAGCTGCGACAATTTGTTAAAAATTTATTTCATATTCTGTTTGCAAGATCAGCTGATAAATTCAGCTAATAGGTAGGCTATCTAAAAGATCAGCTGTAAAAGTAGGATTTTTAAAACTGTACAGGTTAGCATAAGTTTCTACCGCCAAGAACGTCCCAGTTGCGCAATATAAAGCCGTTTCCATACTTAAAAATCACCCTGTATATAAAATCCAAATAATTGACTCACTGATCACGATTTCTCAAAAACTACCGAACGGATTGGAACGAAATTTGGTATGTAGCTTCCTCTAGGGCCATAGGTGCTCACTAAAAATGGTTTTAAAAAAATTCGAAATTTTAGGGGGTTTTTTGGGGGGTAAAAGTTACTAATTTATATATTATATAAAAGCCAAATCCATTGACGCACTGATCACGATTTCTCAAAAACTACTGAACGGATCGGAACGAAATTTGGTATGTAGCTTCCTCTAGGGCCATAGGTGCTCACTAAGAAAGGTTTTCAAAAAATTCGAAATTTTAGGGAGGGTTTGGAGGGGTCAAAGTTAATAAATCACGATTTCTCGAAAACTACTAAACGGATTGGAATAAAACTTGGTATATAGCTTCCTCTGGGGCCATAGGTGCTCGCTAGGAAAGGGTTTAAAAAAATTCGAAATTTTAGGGGAGGTTTATGGGTCAAAGTTACTAAAAATCCAAATAAGAAATACATAGTGTAATTTATATTTATTGATATAATATATTTTTCGTTAATATACATTTAACTTTGATTTATCTATCCGTGCAAAGCCGGATCGAGCCAGCTAGTTTATACATATATATAATTTTTAATGACACCCCAAAACGTGTTCTGGGGACCATGATCTGTGCCAATTTACTCCCGACCTTAGGTCTCACCATAAGGGTCACTGCAATGACTCATCTTTCCTATAGACATTCGCTAACAATAGATAATAATAATTTATTGGATGTTTAAACAATATTTTGACCCACTCGTTTTTTGTTTGTTTTTTTTTTAAAGCAATAACAATGAGTATATCTTATCATATATCTACAAATTAGCATAACGTTTAAGATTTGTAATCCTATTACTTTAAATGAGCAATTCTTGTATCTATCTTTGTATCTGTCGCGGATCTCGAAAATGGCTCTAACGAATTCAAAGAAATTTTGTATTTAGGTGTAGTTTTGATTTTTAAGTACACCCATATAGTTGTATTTCGTGTAAAATCGCAATTTTTTGAGAAAATCTAATTTAAAAGTTGAAAAATTTTAACATAGGGTCTTATGGGTTGCCATGTTGGTTACAAAATAATAAGGAAATAGTAAATAAAGCGATCTAAACAAGCCAATTTATACTGTTTTATCAGCTGTTCATTGAATAGTTTTTAATTACTGTTAAAAAAACAAACTAATTTATACTGTTTTTAGCACGTTGGAATTAGAATAAATTGGGCCTGATTTAACAATTTATTTTGTCAAAAAAAAGGTAAACTTGGCAAAGGTGGATAAATTCGATTAGTCAATTTTGTAATATAGGCCTGGCTCATTTCTGAAACATAGTATTGAGTTAATCCTGCAATAATTTTGACTATATTTAGGCCTGGTTTCAAAACTTTAGTTGAGAAAAGATAGTAGAACTAGGACTAAAATCGTAATGAAAGCCTCTCACGTTTCTAAAGCATGTATTTGAGGTTATAATTAATCTTGTAATTACTGTTAATATATTTAAGCCTGGTTTCAAAATTTTACAAACCTATGTACAAACGAGCCAAAGATTAACGAGATTCTTTAGTGAATTTTCCAACTGCGAGCGAAGCGTCCAGGGGCAGAGGCCCCTACTTATCATTATGCATCATCATGGAATCATATGTTCGGAATTATCAACTTTGGCAGTATCATATTGGTTAAATTTGTACAAAAAATATGTTCAGGTATCTAATCGAAGAAATCTAAGGAGTTATTGTAGCCTTTCAACACTTTTGACGGTTCACTGTTGACTTCTCCATTCACAACTGAACCATGCTATCATTCTATGGAGCGATTCAACAGTTCAGCAAGTGAATAATATAAGCTTAAAGTCCTAGAATAAATAACTCTGAACATGGCGATTCGGGACATAGGTATACTGACACTTCAATGCATCTATGGCTTTGAAATAATTTTGCATACAAAATTCATAATACGTGAGTTATTATGGTTCCTGATTCAGAAATTATTTGCGATCAGGGGAACTCTCTGCGTGCTCCGCACGCCAACCCTGTTGGAACCTTCTATACACATAATCATGTTATGTTTTCTTTATAATAACGGTGTAGGATTAATAATAACCCCAAAGCTAAGATGGTAAAAATAATGTTAAATGTTCAAATCAAATTATTTCGTATATTTTATTACAGCAGTTACAATAAAGGTTAAAAGAACCAGCAAGTCTCAGGTCTACACTTTAATAAAAACCTAACCTTAAAGTTAGAAATACAAATAATTGCTTCAAAGTTTGAAATCAGCTTTTAATGGAAATATTGGAGCAAACAGCGGTTTTATTTTATTCAATTGGTTGCTGTGGTAATAAATGTAAATAAATGTATTGGTTCATCAGTCTAGGCCTAACCTAAGATTTTTTCCGACTGAATTTACAAATACTGAAGTAAAAAATGTTTTTTATCAAAATTAATTATAGCCTATGTTACTCAGGGATATTGTAGCTTTTTATTAGTGAAACTATTTTTCAATCGGTTCAGTAGTTCCAGAGATTACCCCCTACAAACAAACAAATTTTACTTTTTTATAATAGCCTATTAGTATCGATATAGATTAGGCCAACACAGGCTAAAAAAAGGAAGCTACCATCTCAAGCTGGTGTAATTCAACGTAATAAACCTACCGGACGTTTAAAAAACATTCAAGATCGAACAGAAAAAATAGCGTTAGACGAATTTTGCTGTCTCAGTCTTTTAACTCTACCGGGGGGGTTACTTAGCCACGGTGAATTTTAGGCTCTTCACTTTGCCGGAGACGTTTTTGCTGCTTTACGTTATTTTACCGTTTTTAAGAATTTTATGTAGATGTGTACGGTGATTTATGTATCTGTTATTCTTGACTGATTTCACTGTAAATATGCATTCATTATTTTCAATTACTGTTGTAATCATTTTTAGTTTTGTTGTTAAATTTTAAAATGTGTCTATAAGCATTGAATGACGTGTACGCAATTGGTTTGCCAACCACAGCAAAAATAAACGAAATGAAATGAACATGAAAAGATAAGAATCTCGTACGACCAGAGAGAGAGAAAATAAAATGAGTATTTCGTGTATTCCTGATTTTTAAAATCAATGTGAAACATAATGTGTTTGAAAAGTCTAGGTTAACGAAGTACACCTACACTGTGACCGAATGATTACGAAAAATATTACGTATTTAGTAGTATCTACAGGAAAAAAAAACAATCATCTTCTTGTTTTGTACATTTCTTGATTGATTAAAAATTTAGGGGCATTTGTTACAGCAGTTTTATAAAATATCAAGCCCGTACTACTAAATGATAATTATTATATATATACAGGATGTCAAAAAACCTCAGCGGCTATACAGGATCGGATTGTATACATTGAAATAAACGAAAAATGTTCAGTAACTTTTTTCCAATTCGGCTTAGTTTAGTCGCAATCCACCATTTTGTTTTTTTTTTTACAAAAACTCACTGTAACTTCAGAAATAGACAAAATATTTAGTTCAAATTTGTTATAAGCATTTTGTATGTTACGATTTGCAAGTGTACCAAACACCAATAATTTATGTTTATAATTTTAAAAACTGCTGCCGTTACAAATTTATAACGTGGAATAGCTTGATAACTATTAACTTTACAAAAAATGTACAAGACAGAATATTTTATGTTTTTAACGACAAACAAAATTACTTTTTATCGTTTATGTAGGTGAAAGAATAAACCGAGTTAACGAGAAAAAAACTGGAAACATAATTTCTTGGTAATTGTAAACATTTAAAATTTGCTTAAAACAAACATTTCAGAGCAATGGATTTTATCTTATCCTATTACTTTAAATGAGCAATTCTTGTATCTATCTTTGTATGTATCTTTGTATCTGTCGCGGATCTCGAAAACGGCTCTAACGAATTCAAAGAAATTTTGTATTTAGGTGTAGTTTTGAGATGGATAAATTCGAATAGTCCATTTTGTAATATAGGCCTAACTCATTTGTGAAACATAGTATTGAGGTTATGTTAATCCTGCAATAATTTTTACTATATTTAGGCCTGGTTTCAAAACTTTAGTTGACAGAAGATAGTACAACTAGGACTAAAATCGTAATGAAAGCCTCTCACGTTTCTAAAGCATGTATTTGAGGTTATAATTAATCTTGTAATTACTGTTAATATATTTAAGCATGGTTTCATAATTTTACAAACCTATGTACAAACGAGCCAAATATTAACGAGATTCTTTAGCGAATTTTCCAACTGCAAGCGAAGCGAAGCAGCCATCTGAGGCCGAAGCCCCTAGTTTATTAAAACTATAAGACTATTCTAAAATGTTGGTTTTAGGCTAATTTTGGATGTTGTAGACAATTATTAATAAGTTATGTTTTCGGTTTTTACTTTCTCACTATACTACAGTATAGAGAAAATATAGTGATCGCAAAAAATTCGATGTTGAGATTTTTCTGAAAATATCCGTTTGGGACCCCTGAGTCCAAAAATGTGGTTTTTACAAAATGTCTGCCTGTACGTCTGTATGTATACAAAGCTAGAGAGAAAACTGTTCGATCGATTTTGAACAAATTTGCACCAAACATGTCAGTTAAGCCTGTATAGATGCACGAAAAAAGTTTTTGAAATTTTGTGAAAAAAAAAACCTTTTTGGCCAAAAAAAAAACCCATAAATCAGTTGTTAATTTTTTTATAAAAAAACGGCTCTAACGATTTTGATCATATTTTGCTTATTTGTAGCCCTTAATGTAAAAAACCATATGCAAAAAACAGCATCTTTCTAAAAATTCTCGTTTAGCTAATAATAATAAATGGGTTTTTTTCCAAAACGGGGGTTGTTTTTCAAATATTTTCAAAGCCTTTTTTCGTTCGTCTATACAGGCCTAATTGACAAGTTTGGTGCAAATTTGTTCGAAATCGACCGAATAGTTTTCTCTCTAGCTAATAATAAAAAGTAGTTAAAGTAGTTACTTTCCTACTTTAATGTATCCCCTCTAAAGCGGGTTAATGCAATTATGAAGTCACAGTGAACCTGTTTAATAATTTTAAAATGTTTGTGAGAAAGTATGTGCCATTTTCTGGTACCGTTTATTTGTCAATAACACCGTTATCTTTTGACCTACAGAAACAACAAAAAAAGGCATTTTGTCTGTCGTTAAAAAAGAAAAATATTTTCTTTTTTAATTTTTTTTTACGTTAAGGCTTTTCATGATATTCCACGTCAAAACTGCCACCATTTTGAAGATTATAAACATACATTCTAGTTACACATGTAAATCGTAACATACAAAATGCTTACCAGATTTGAACTCAATACCTTATATATTTCTGGAGTTACAGTGAGGTTTTGTAAAAAAAAAAAAACACGAAATGGCGGATTGCAACTAAACTACGCCAAATTCAAAAAAAAGTACTGAACATTTTTCATTCATTTCAATGTATAACGAACCAGTTTTACCAGTTGAGGTTTTTCGCGACAAACATACTGAATGACTGTGTTTGTGTGATTTCTTAATGTCTAAATAAACACATGCTTAACAAACTGCACGTGTTCAAACTAAACAAGCTTAAAAATATTATGCAAACCAGCCTAACTTTGGATTTAAAATTAATTTCTAACGATTAGTTGATCATATTTAAAAATGTTTGTTGATTTGCCAATCTATATGTATACAGAAAATAATATACGAAGTTACAAGAGTATCAAGTGAAAAAACAAAAGCTAACACATACATAACCAAAAATAAAACGTAAACCTACGTTGACTAACCTAAAAATATGTAAAAAAGAACCCAGAACTAGAATATACTAGAACTTAGATGCCAAGAAAACTAAATACAAACAGTTCAAGAAAACTTGATCGTGAATATTATAAATAAATAAATTAAGTACAATAGTAATAATAAAAGAAAAACATAATCACACGTTAAAAAAGCCTCTGAAAAGACTCTAATAAATTTTTTTGTCAATTTAATTAGTTTTAAATATTTCTTTCCTTGTAATTTTTATAAAGTATGTACAAATTTTTAGTGGATAATTACATAACTGCAATACTAATAGCATATATTTTTATGAGAAATAATATTTGTGTTTCTATTTTTTAACAATTAATCTTACATACAACCGAAACATTTATATAATAAAATACTATTTCTACAGCTTAAAACCGACCAAAATGACTCACCTAAGTGCACAGAAAAAACACTATCACTCTTTCACGCACATTTTCAAACTCGTAACCTAACCCTACCCGGGCAGAACAAGTCGAGCCGGAGAGAGCCATGACCGTTCTCCGCGAGAGACGTAAACCGACTGATCTGTGATCGCGCAACCAAACAGGCGGACCAACGGGACATATTCTCCCTCGCATCCACCCTCCGCGTCCTCTTTAACACGTTCACTGCTAAGGACGCACATGTCAGCTTGACACTGAACACTATGAGAAGCGGCCGACGCACAGTGCATTGCACGCCAACCTCCGTATTGGGAGTATTTTCAATACACAGTGCATTGCGTGCTTCGCACGCCAACCTCCGTATTGGGAGTATTTTTAATGCACAGTGCAATTTCATGCTTCGCACGCCAACGCCCATATTGGGAGTATTTTCAATACACAGTGCATTGCGTGCTTCGCCCGCCAACCATCATATTGGAAGTATTTTCAATACATAATGCATTACGTGCTTCGCACGCCAACCCCCATGTTGGGAAAATTTTCAATAGACAGTAGCTTACATTGCGTGCTTCGCACGCCAAACCACGTATTGGGCGTGTTTTCAACACACAGTGCATTGCGTGCTTCGCAACCCCCGTGAGTATTTTCAACATACAATGCATTGCGTGCTTCGCACGCCAACCCGCATATTAGGAGTATTTTCAATTCATAATCATTGCGTGCTTCGCACGCCAACCCCCGTATTGGGAGTATTTTCAATACACAGAGCATTTGGTGCTTCGCACTCAAATTTTATGCCTATGTGCTATGGACGCACATGTGCGTCCGTTTTAAAATGTTAGTGATTATTACGTAGAAAGGTTAAAAAATCAAGTAATTTCTACTCATTTAGGCTATAAATATAAAAATTAAAAGGTCAGCTCCTATAGTCCGTTTACAGTTTTAGTTGACAGCATGGGCAGGCATTGTCCATGCTATTGAAACGGGGATCTTACGCTAGTAGCCCGCATGAAAACATCAACCTCATAAAACTCATTTAAACTAGTTATTAGGAATATATTTCCCTTGGTATTGTTTTTGATTGATATTTATATTTTCAAGAATAATTTGTAATTATGTGGAACATTAATACAAAGTGAAAAAATAGTTGTTTTATTTACATTTTTTTTATGGAAGAGCTGTTTTTTTAGGAAAGTAAATGATTTAATACTGTTCAGCAATAACTGAAAAATAATATGAAAACTTTAGGAAAAATCTTTAAATTCAAAATTTGTTATCAAAATGAATGAAGGATTAAGAAAAATAAGTACTAACTTAAGTTTACAGAATACATCAGAGCATTATTGGTGCTGTGCTATCTATCATGACCTAAATTCTTATGTATAGTACTGTAGTAATTATCTGGAGAGTATATTATTTTATTTGGGAGAATATATTTGCTTTCAGAAAACAATTTTAATAATTTGTTAGAATTGAAATAGCATAGCAATACACGTTAGAATAAAACTAATGTAATGTTATTATTTTTTTTTTTTAGTTTAAACTTCATAATGGAAACCCCATTTTGATGGAAGAACTGTTTTTTTAATAAAGTAAAATGATTGAATACTGTACAGCAATAAATGAAAAATAATATAAAAACTTTAAGAAAAATCTTTAAATTCAAAGTTTGTTATCAAAATGAATTAGGCTAAGGATTAAGAAAAATTAGCACTAACTTAATTAAGTTTACAGAAAACATCAGAGCATTATTGGTGCTGTACTATCTATCATGACCTAAATAATGATGTATAGAACTGTAGTAATTATTTGGAAAGTATAGTATTTTATTTGGGAGAATATATTTGTTTTCAGAAAACAATATTAACAATTTGTTAGAATTGAAATGGCACCGCAATACAGCAATACACGATAGAATAAAACTAATGTAATGTTAGTTTTTTGTAGTTTAAACTTCATAATGGTGTTTACTTAAACATGAGGTACGTTACTGAAATGAAGAAATTTGGATCTTGAATTAAACACTGAGACAAGGACATTCAGAATTCAATCTGGTAGTGAATAGGAGCCGATGTAGTTAGTTCAGGTAGTAGCGCGGCAAGCCTCCATAAGGCCCATGCTATTAACTAAACTGTAAACGGACAATAGCATAGGAAATACGAAATTTGCGTAGCAGTGATTACACCACGCGCGTCAGCATCCTCGTTTTCTGTTCATAACAAACAGACAAAAAATAATTGGGCCACGCAGCTGAACCGCTGACGTGAGTTGAGCAAATTTCCAAAATTAAGTTTATAAGCCTATGTTTCAGGGTTTCAACCAACAATTTGGGAAATAGGTCTACTCATGACGGTGCTGAATAGCTGCCTATATGTACGAAATATATTAGTAGTATGTGTTTGCCTCCAGTGACTTCGCGAGTTTGCACCACGTAGCTTTGAACCGAGTACTTTTATGGTATTTTACGTTTTGATCGATTTTGGGGAAACCAAGCGAGCTAAAAGGTCGCGTAAAAAACCAAATGTGCAGAAAAAACATCCTACATTTATATTTTTAGAAAAAACACTAAAAAAAAAACATTTTCGTAGAAAAAATCTCAAAAAATAGTTACTTCCGGTCAAAAAACTTACTTCCGGTTGTTGAACTTTTTTGGCTAACTAACTCGTCCGAGCGACGTAGACAACCAACATGTGTACCAAATTTTTACCAAATCGGAATTAAAATGCGGCCGCTAGAGTGCGAACATTTATATATATATAGTTTTATGTAGTTGCAGCATTTCAGCCTCGTGTATACCATTGACTCATCACAGTTTCTCCAAAACCACGAGACCTACAAACATGAAATTTGGCACCAATACTCTTTATAGGCTCTAGACGCGCACTAAGAAAGGGTTTCCGAAAATTCGAAATTTTAGGGGGGATTTTGGGGGGTTAAAGTTACTAAATCACGATTTCTCAAAACCTACCGAACTGATTGGAATGAAATATTTATGTAGCTTCCTCTAAGGACATCGATGCTCGCTAAGAAAGGGTTTCAAAAAATTAGAAAATTTAGGGGGGTTTGGGGGGGGGGGTCAAAGTTACTAAAAAGAAACAATGAACGGATTGGAATGAAATTTATTATGTAGCTTCCTCTAGGGCCCTAGGTGCTCGCTAAGAAAGGGTTTAAAAGAAATCTATATTTTAGGGGAGGTTTGGGATGGGGTCAAAGTTTCTAAAAATCCCCATAAGAAATACCTAGTGTAATATATTTATTGATATAATATATTTTTTGTTAATATACATTTAACTTTGATTTGTCTATCCGTGCAAAGCCGGGTCGGGCCAGCAAGTATATATATAATTCTTAATGACACCCCAAAACGTGTTCTGGGGACCATGATCTGTGCTCATTTGCTATTCCCGACCTTGGGTCTTACCATAAGGGCCACTGCAATAGCTCATTTTTCCTACGGAAATTCGCTAATAACAGAACAGTACAGAGCCGACAAGTGGACTGTTGAAATCTTGTTGGACCGAGTCCAA
>JAGFPH010005357.1:8006-32913 GCA_018207615.1 Philaenus spumarius
ATTAACTTTCTTAAATAATTTTAAAGTTTGAATTGTAGGTTAAAAGGTGTATGTACTGTAGTTTCAAAGTTATAGTTTAAGACTAAATTAGGTGAAAATGTACATTACGACCCTGTGATGCAGAGGTGCCAACGCGTACTCAACAAAATGCTTTAATACGTAATTGTAATGTTCAATTCTATTTCTAAACGTCTTAAATAAATGAAAACAGATAATATGCTGAGCAAAATTTACGGTAGGCCTAATTAATTATAAACAGAAAATAAAACAGTTTACCTAAACTTAATTCACAACTTATTAAATTCAGGAAATATTAGACGTATCTTTTCAATGAAATCGGATCGCACATACTAACATAAACACAATTGCTGGACTCTGCTATATTCAGACAACTTAACATCTCTGAATAAAATACATATGATATAGCCTATATATAACAAAACACACAATTTTCACTTTATAAAATTCTGTATAGCCTAATATACAAATACTTAATGTTTACTGTAACCTAGGCCTACTTATCCTATCATCAAACTAAAAACTATAGATATTTGATATACCGTATATCTTTGTTTACGATTTGATACATTGAATGAATTTGATAAGTATAGCAAGGGCCCACTAATGTAGGCCCTATTCTTTAAATGGATGAAAGTTCTAACTTACAGTCTCTAATCACAGTATCCTTTTCCCCGTTGTGAACGTATAACTTATAAGTTAATAACATCTATTAAGTTGCTTTGTGTTGCAACCGAATTGCAAGCATTTAAAAAAAATAGCCTTAAGTTCTAACTTATAGTCTTTAGTAACAGTATATTTACCTGCATTCAACATTCAATAGTAGAATGTGCTTAGGTTGGCCCCACTAATACTCTATTTCCTAAAAAAAATGTTGTAGGCCAATACACTTCTTAATCCACCACTATGCCAAACTTAAAATAAACAAATTCTAAACTACCTTATAGTCTCAAGTCAAAGTATGTTTCCAGTTTGTATATATAGGTAAAAGTTGGTAGGCCTAAATAGCCTACTTTAATCTTTCTAAAAACATCCTAAAAGTTGACAATGTAGGTTAGAGAGCGATAGGTCTACTGTACTGTAATTTTTAAGTATTTTGCCAGATACCATATTTTTTCCAATAGAAACATTCTAGCTAATTGATAAAGTTGATAAATAAATTTATATTGTATATGTTAGCGTATTATTTAATAAAATTAAACTCTTTTGTCTATATACTTACAGCCTAATTAATTTGTGACCAAGGAACAAAACATTTACTACCATCATTTACTTTTGCCCCTAGGAAGGCTCTATGAAGAAACAATAATTAGGGCCTACTATAGGAAAAATATATAATGTTCCTCCACACACTTTTGCGACAGATATGCCAACCTATTTACTCAAAAGTATTCTACTATATATATAATCATAATGTCTAAATCTGTATTTATTTCAAATTCCATTATATTGTTACAACTTTACACTCACTTTACATTTAATTTAAATAAACTATTATACAACACAAATTAAATGTATAAATATCCAAAAACAAAGAACCTTTAAAATTTACAAGTAAAATTTAAATGGAAAGGGGCCATTCCATATATTATATCAAATCAACCAATAAAAAAATCGTTGATAACAAACTATTTCGCACTGAATCTGTAATTAGTTTTATTTTTTTAACAAAGATTTAACTAAAAGACTAACCCATAGATTTTTTTAATGCAATATGAGATTGATTATTATAAATATAGGCATGATAATATTATTATATATAAATTGATTAGGAAGTATTTATACAAAGTTTGGGTAGCAATTAATGCATTTTATGTACATACTATTTTGGTAACTTTTTCCTCTCAGTGCAACTGTGAAACGCCCGCGCGCCTTACCCCTCCACAACTGGCGCTCTAGGCCCAGGCCTTTTGTGCCTAATGGGAAATCCGGGTTTTGTGTTGCAAGTTGTTTCCGAGTGAACAAGTGTTTTGTGCAAGTACTCTCGTTAAAAAGAATGGGGTAAATTCAAATAAAACAGAATGTTGTTTAAAAGATTAATTGTTATCTAGGATAACAGGCAACGAATTAACATAATTTCCATAAGTTTTAATTGAGATACAAAATTATTTCAATATGACACCATTGGAATAGCCTACATCATGAAACTTAGTACACAACTTTCTATTAAGGTTTAATGTAAAACATTTATTTCATCAAAATTAAAAATAACCATTTCTGTTTTTTGAGTTTTGGAAACAATATAAAGTGATGTGGTACACTCAAATTATATGTCAAATTAAAGCCCTTATAATTCTAAAGAGAAGGGAACACATTTCAGCTTTCTAGGACACACGGGTTTTGAGTTATAGGCCTAAGCTTTTAAATATAGCAAAACAACATCATTTTAAACTTATGTCCCTTCCACTTTATGCGTAACTAGGCATGACTTTTAGCTAGTTATAAACGTATCATTAAAATGGGCAGCCATAGTATTGGAATTACATTGACAAGATCAGTTATGATTCTTATTTCAGTTGCAGTTTTAATTTTCAGACATGGCAGATGATAAAACTTCTGCATTCATTTTTAAAGAACCAGCAACTCCATTATCAGCAAGACAATTGATTGATCAAACTTTATCTACAACTCCTGTGCCACGAGCATCATCGACAGCAAACCGTGATGATAAAATGTAATGTAGATTAGTATTTATCAATAAGATAGAAAAACTCAAAATCTTAGTAGTAGTATAATGTCTTAGTGGTTTGTTCAATTACAATATAAATGATTAATCTGAACCCCAATTAATCAAATCATTGAGAAGTTTTGAATTTGTTATTTTGTAAAGTCTGAGAAAAGTAAATGTAATAAAATGACTTCTTTCCACTCCTCGGTTATGACAATAGTCAGGTCTGCATTTCATACTTTGTTAAACTGTATTATTTTATACATTTATTTTCCAATGTTTACAACTATTCAGATACTCAAATCCTAAATTAATCCGAATTGTCAGCGTTTCACTATAAAGGCTAATGATGAAATAATTATTTTTTCTACAGTTTAAGAATATATTTATGAAAAGAATATGTTTATTCAATAAAAAATTAATATGAAATATATAAAATATAGTTCAAAATAATGTTAAAAAGGCAAACTCACAAAACAGGTCCAAGACCAATTACGTAAGTGTTATTTACAGCTTATTATGGATTGGTCCTATATAAATATAAAATTGTATAAAGGATTGATGATAGCTTATTTATAAATAATTCGACTACGCAGCTGAACCGCTGATGTAAATTGAGTAAATTTCTACGCAGCTGAACCGCTGATGTAAATTGAGTAAATTTCCAAAATTAAGTTTATAGGCCTATGTTTTAGGGTTTCAACCAACAATTTGGGAAATAGGTCTATTCACAACGGTGCTGAATAGCTGCAAAATGGTTCGCACGCCATTCCGCATATTGGGAGTATCTTCAATACACAATGCATTGCGTGCTTCGCACACCATTCCGCATATTGGGGTTATCTTCAATACACTATGCATTGCATGTTACGCACACCATTCCGCATATTGGGAGATTTTGGGGGAACCAAGCGAGCTATAAGGTCGCGTAAAAAAAATGTGCAGAATAACATCCTACATTTATATCTGTAGAAAAAACTCAAAACAAATTCATTCTCGTAGGAAAAATCTAAAAAAATAGTTACTTCCGATCAAAAAATATGCTTCCGATTCTTGGATTTTTTGGCTAACAAACTAGTCCGAGCAACGTAGACAACCAACATGTGTACCAAATTTGAACCAAATCGGACTTCAAATGCGGCCGCTAGAGTGCGAACACACATATATTTTATAACGAAAAGCTTGTTTTTCTGGAAACGTTCCGCTACTTTGTTGGGAACGCCAAGCTCTGTTGCAAAATAAATTACTATCACCTACTGGGAGACAATGGCTACTCTTTCCTGTTCGCCTAGGTGAAGCAACTTGTTGCCAAATATTTAATTTACTAAATATTTTGACCAAAAAAAATTATATTTAACTCCCAGTAATTTAACATACTAGCTCAATTAAACTGACTCTTTTTACTTTCTGTAAACCTCAGAGTTGTAAGTACACTGGAACTAACCTTGTAACGTAAATTATCTGTGCTTTCGTTTAACTTATAATTTAACCAAGTTCTAATATCTGAATACATGGGATACACTATTGGATGTGCAAGACAGGTAACAAAATCAAATTAATTTTGTTCTGTAAATAAAAAAACTTTGAATTTATTACTTCTAAATTCAAACAAAAATTTAAAAAAAACTGAAACACAAAATATTTAAATTCTTTGGTAATTTTTACCTTACACAATAAATTCAAAAATAATTATCTTAATCTAAAATGGCAGAACTTTCTATGAATTTACTTACTTTGAAAATTGCTTTTATTCCATTTATAATGTTAATTAATTAAATCTTTTTATTATTCAATATTATTATTTTTAAACTTTTACTTTAATCAAATTTTAATTTAATTTAATGAATGCAACTTGATACACCACAAGATTAATAAAATATCTAACCCAGTATAATAAATAAATTTAATGAATTTACTCAGGCAAAATCTTAGGGAAAATCTGCAACGTATTTTCGCTTTTCACAGACCTTATAAGTTGTAGTTGTATGTCCTTCGACTGGAATCACAAGTTGTCTCGTGCCTGTGAATTACAGATGTTTTCTTTCTGGAAGTTGGCAGATGATCCTAGATCCGTTCGTCTGGTTATCCCACGATGTCTAGAAGCTCAATCACGATTTTTGTAAAAAAGAAAGAGCCCGATAGTCGCTGGGTACCCTGTATTTATACCCAGTTTCCCTCCCTATCAGGTATGGCCTTGCTGGTATTTTGCACCCTTTTGTCGCATCCTCCAATTTGCAATTTATAAAAGATTTTGTTTTCCTTTGCTATAGTATTAATTATTTTAATTACTTTTTTCCTTTATCATTTCTTTACTTTTTAATTATTTTAATTAAAAAACTATTTTTTTAAGTTGATTTCTCAGTTCCTAAACTTTGGCAATCCCATATCCCCTCTTCTCTCCATGCTCCCTTGCGCTGAGATTTGCCGCGTTTTCTTAGTCGTTTCTTCTATTGTTATTGGATTTTCTTTAATAACTTTACTAATTTCCATCGGATTTTCCTGGTACTTGGATTTTCTTTCTTCCCACATCTTCTTCTTTACGCACGAACTTGAATGGTAGTTGTAGGACGTTTCGTTTGCATTTTCGCGTGTCCCGACCGCTTTCCGCAGATTTTTGCCACGAAATCTTCCATTTTCCGACGATTTCCTTTTCTGCAGTTCTTTTTCTTGTGGTTTAATGTTACTAGCCGCAGTCTCGCTTCTTTTGACCTTATTTCCTGGTTTTTCTTGGACTTAGCAGTTTTACGATATTACTCTATTTGTTCTTTACTTTATATTACCGAAATTTATTTTATATAGGCCTACTGGATCATTATACAATTTGTTTAGCTACTAATCTATTTTAATTATTTATGGACTTTAAAACTTTATTTTACCTTAACTTTTGTTCTTAAACGTTTTACAATTGTCACCTTTCCATTCAAATTATATTTAACTTATTCTTTTAATTTTCCATTAAAACTTTACTTAAATAATACTTTGTATACATTACATTTAAAATAACTTTATTTTTTATGTACTTTTTTATTATACAAAATTCGCCACTTTAAAGCATTTTCTTTAATATTAATATTATGACCTTTTGTCATATGCCATTTCTTTTTTGGAATTTTTTCCTGAATCCAAAAATGCCCTTACTTTTGGATTTTGAGTTAAATTGAATTTTTTGCTTAACTTTGAACGCATATTACATAAGCAATTTCCCTTATTACGTTTTGGGAATTAGATACCCAATACATAAGCGTTTAGCGTAATGCATTGACCACATAAAACCACTAATTCGCAAATTCCTAAATTCCGGCTATTCCCTCAGAAATCAGATAATTTCGGCTAAGTTACTTTTGCCGTTTTTCGCCAGCTAACTCTCATCTTGCCCTGACTTGCATTTCTATGACCTACATACGTATGATGCCCGTAGTAGTCTAGAAAAATTGAATTATTCAAAAAAATATTTGAAAAATTCAAAATTTCGGGAATTGCACGGACATTTTCCGCTGCAATATTTTTTTAATGACACACCAAAACGTGTTCTGGGGACCATGATCGGTGCTCATTTCCTACTCCCGACCTTGGGTCTTACCATAAGGGCCACTGCAATAGCTCATTTTTAATATGGAAATTTGCTAATAATAGTCTACATTGTTTCAATACGCCCCGATACAAATCTGGCGCTTTGGCTTTTTTCGTATGTTTTTCCACTTCTTGCACTTCATTAGTCAATATGCACAATAAAGATGATTTTTTTAAACTATAAATTATTGAAAACTTTTGATCAGCCTCTAAACATATAATTTTATTTTAACATATTTTTAAAGGTAGTGGGTCCTAAAGGTTCCTTTAAAATGGGACCTATTTGTTTTTTTTAAGTAACCCACTTACTGACTATGTTATATAGAGCGGAGACTGTTAAACAGTCACCAGTTGAACGGAGACGATGTATGAGAATTTGTTTTCTTGTGTTCTTGATCTAAACGACTTTCCTCCCTGAAGCATGACATATCACATATTTGTCTCAAACTGTAAGATCTTCTATTTTGTCACTCATAACTAACAACGCTCTTATCAAATTGTAACAAACTTCTATATAATAGTAAATAAGGCAAAATAAACACATAAAATGTTTAATGCAGATTTTTGTTCTGTACTGTCTCAGGCCTTCATCCTGCTGGTGCACAAACTTAAAATACACTAATTAAAAGATAAACATAATCCAAAATTATTATACAAAAATGTAAACTTAAAATTTTAAAGACACTTTAAAAATCCTGCACTTTCTTATTTTTGGCACTAACTTCATCTGAGGTGTTTCAGGTATATCTAAAAACTAAGGAACCAATAATGAGTTTATATATAATTTTTTTTATTAGAGATTTTATAAAAAATCTAGGATAAGTAGTGCTAAATTACAAAAGATTATAAACAACACCATTATTTAATAGTTAAGTAATTCTTTTATCGTTTAACCCTTAACGTGCGGCTAGCGCCTTTAAACGTGGCACAACCCAATATCTAAGCGTGGTTAGCATCTTTAAACACAAATATTTAAACACAAGCTTAGATGATTCCAAAATTCACAAAACTTCCAATAAAATGCAGAGTGATGTTTTTTGAGTATGTTTAGACCAAATCGAAAATATAAGCAATGTCTGTGATGTCTTATAGCTTTGTATTCTGTCACCAGAGCAAATGAGTCTACTATCAGAATGAGCAAATGAGTCTACTATCAGAAATGAGCGTGGCTTTCGCCTATATACGCATCTATTTCACTCAGCTGTTCCTTGTTTGTAGCTAACTGATATTCATTCCGAAGTTTTAGTCTTGTATAAGTTCTTAATCAAAGCTGAAGGAACCAATGGAAAAATTCTAACTATCCAAAAATTGTAATTATAAAAGTAAAATCATGTTTTTTTTCTTCTTTTTTTTTCATTATGTAAGCTCCCGGATTGAAATATAATAAAAAAATATGTTACATAGGTATAAATTTACCTGTATAGGCTACGTCTTTTTTCAATCTTATTATGTTGTTTGATGTGACGACTGCAGTTTCAGGTTACCCCATCTTCTGGTCACACTAATTCGTACACCACAAAAATATACAGTTAGATAAAACTATTTCTCTCACTAGTGAGATCGTCGTAAAACACATTCAACGAAACACAAAACACAAAAAACGCACAAACAAATGTCACTAATTATATACATCTTGCCCGGGCACAATGTCACACAATGTCACATTTTTTCTTGAGACCCTTCTCCACTACACGAATAACAGCAACTTTTTCTCAAAATGTTAATGTCTTGTACTGAACGTGTAGTTTACTCTTAGACATTTTGATCACTCGCACAATCACTTTCAAAACACAAATGACACAAGCAGAAGCACACTACTGTAACAATAGACAGAGACTGGGCAGAGCATCAATCGACAAACTGTAGTACCGATACCTAGAAAATTCTCGGAAGGCAAAATTCTTGGGAGGCAATAGCGCGCCTAAAATTACAATACGTGTACAAACAATAGCGACTAATTTTTAATAGGCTGTCCTCCCCCTCCAGAGCAACCTACAGTGAGTGTCTACCTGACAGTGAGCTATTTATCCAGCGATCCCTTTCACAGCACAAGATTTTATTTTAAGTGTTGATAAAAAAACTTTGAATTAAAGAAGTTGACTTCGAATTATCCATAATTTTTTTACATTGATATATAAAGTTCAAGGAAAAGTATATAAAGAACCGAAACTTCAAATTAACGGTAATTTTGAATTAAAAATGTTTGAATTATCCAAGTTCTCCTGTATTTAGTTTTTGAATAATTGTAAATTCTGCTACGTTTAGTTTTAATTTTTTTAAATTCTTAAAAAATATTTAAAACAAGTTTAAAATTATTTGAGTATTTTTAGTGTGTACTACTTAACCCTAAGAATCAAAATTTAAAAAGAATATTGAGAAAATAAGTACCTATATAATTTTTTAACTCTAAATGAGCTGTAGCCCATATTTAAGCTTAGCGCTTTAAGGGTTAAACTCTACTTTAATCTTTAATTCAATAAATGCTTGTGTTATATTTTCTAATTACTAGTGCAGTATTATTTTATGATTCATTTATATAATACTCTCTTCTACAGTGCTCTAACACCAATTCAAAATCCAGTAAACAGTCAACTAACAAAATATGAGTATATGACTGACCTGTTGAAACAAATTGAAATTATGAAAGAGCAAGCACAAGGATTCAAGTTAAATTCAGAAGAACAAAAGAAATCTGAGATTAATTCACCTAGACAGAGTATTGGAAGTGCAGCCAATTCATCTTTAGGGATACTGACACAGGATATGTTCCAAGGTTTGTTACAATTTTACAACATGTTTACGTTCAAGCACATAGTTCCATTTATATAAAAATAAATATAAATATGTATTTTATAGGGCTATAGTTTCAAATATGTTTTTATACTTTGCCTTTTATCATAAATTGATGAAACATTATGGTTTAAATGTTTTCTCATACTACTGTGCGTCCGTCCGGACTTTAGTTGGCAGTATGGGAAAGGCTATGCTAATGCATTTCATATGAAGTTTCCGTACTACTACCCGCACTGCTGACATCGAGCGCTCTATGAATTCACTGCATGTGTAGATGATGGTGTAATTTTGTAAATGGTCTCAAATTAAAGCTAATGAAACAGTCTTTCCTCATGCGACACCAAGAAATGTATATACATTTGTTATATATTTTGTAAAGGTTTTTATAACTGAAACGCAATTGAGAAGGGCATAATAAATGTAGTAGGCGTGAATTTTTCAAAATTTTCGGTCAGGCAACTTTTTTAAGCGGGAAAGTTGTACAAAAATAGATAAATTTAATTTCTGAAATTTTACTTTTTTAATTGTTCTGCTTAGTTTAGGCAGTAAGAGCCGCAGAAATCAAGAGTTATCATTGTGTATTTGCAAGTGGCGCGGTGCCATTGAAGTGTTTCTGTTTGGCTTTAAATAAATTTAAACGCAATGTTTAACCGTTTTACCTTTTTTATACTAATGTACCAATACCTGTATGTATGTAATGTGGTTTCACAAACACTCCCTAAACCAGCTTAGAGCAAACTAACACTGAAGAATGAAATGGGACAGAAGAGGAATCTATTCCTTATCTGTTTACAGGAAACACCAGAGCATTGGGTTATTTCTGTTGTTACAACACTTAACTGCACCAAAACAGTTCTTTCATAACAAAAATAATATTATTTGTAGTCTTGGGTTTCTTTGTTTGTTTATGTTTACTGCAAAACAATCTTACAATATACTGTAGACTACATTTCCTTTTTTATTTATTACACAGCAATAACTATATTGTATTTTATTGACATTTATTACTTCTTAAATCACTTTTGTATTACTGTTCACAATATTAAATATAAGTTGAAGACTAGGTGGTAACTATAACTTGTGAACATCTTTTTAATGCAACTGTGAGTAACGATATATCATTTGTCGACATGTAGTCGCGCGACAGCCACAGTCCGCATGTTGTCAGGACGGGTAGTAGCACTGCAACCTTCCATATGGCCAACGCACAGCCTGGACGCACAGTAGGGGATCGATCAAGTCTAGTTATTACTTTTGCGAGATCCCAAGTAAGCTAATATCCAAGCTAAATCATCTGCTTCTCTTCTGCTCTAATGTACAATGTAGTTGAATAAGACATTAATTAAAGCGGACATACTAATTTTTAAAACTCTTTCTAACCTGTTAAAGTAGTTATTGATAAATAATATAAAATATATTCATGGAGGTTTATTAATTTTTACATAAATTAAGTTTAAATTTGGTTTGCTTGGCAATTGAGTATCATCGGAGTTGCTATCATTAAACTATCATAATAAATAAGAAGCTCCTAATATTCTAATTGAGGGTTATTTGTTTGTTTTGATGTTGTGATTTATAATTTTAATATTTGTATTTTAAATATTATATTAGTGTGTGTAATCAAATTTTAACAATGTGAAGTTATGTAACATTTAAATAGGACTCTTGCAATGTAATGATCTTAATTATGTGCAAAAGAGTATAGCTGAAACTTTTTATAAAATCTAACATTATGTAGTGATATTCAGAACAACATTAAGTTTTTAATTTTTGTTTAATTTAAATCAAATTATCTTCCTAAAAATATTAGTAATAAACTAAAGGTAGGAAGAACTAGAAACAATAATATTTAAAAAATGTTCTTATTTTCTTACTTACCTTGTTTTCCTTTTAACCCTAGAACCGGCAGATCGCACGAAACGTGCGATCATGACAACACATTTGTAACGCGTGATTGTATTGAATATTTGACTTACTAAAAATCTTTCAATCTCAAAAAGGCAAACACCATTGGAAAGGTAATGTTTCAAACTTTAATTTTTGTATTTACAATTTATTTCTAAAACGTATATTTACATATGTAATCGTCGTTTTAAAATTGTAGATTTCTGTAAACCTGATTCCACGTGTGGATTCGAATACAATTGTACTGTTATTTCCCACTTATTCAACGTCCCAGACCATCTACAGGAATATTTTGATCAAAAATATAAAGGTACCATGGGATTCGTCAAGATTTGATCTATCTAAAGATGCCTTGCAATCAGATGTCACTACTTTACAATTTGAATGACGAAGCTTTCTGTAAGCCCTTGCGATTGGACAGTTTTGAAACCAATGAAACAGCACATTTGTCAACTAAGATAACGCCAACAATCCCATAAGTTTTTATAGATTTCTTTATACAATTCTGTAGAGAAAACTTACAGCTTTCATTCGATGTGAACTAAACTGGATATAACCTGTTAAATGTTTAGTCAAAGAGCGGTGGAAAGTACAAGGTTTTCGTGAATTACAGCGGTGGAACGGGGCTGTCTGGCCCATTTGATTATCACGGTAAATCCCAACGGACATTTTGTTTCCTTTACAATGCGACAAGTTTTATTTTATTGACCTCATTTTGTTATTCAACTAAAGATATTTCAAACACTTTAGTGAACTAAGAAAAGACAAGTATATCGTTCTTTTCTTTGATTTATTCTCTACATTTTGTTATAATAATATTTCATTTTTGGTCAAATAAAATATTCCTAAATTACGTTTTAATTCAGGCCTAGTTTTTTTAGCACCCTTGTAGTTGGAACATAAAAACTGGTGTTTTCAAAATAAGAAATTTGAAATTGATAAATGTTTTTATACAGTTCTATTTAGAACTAAATTAAGAAACTTTTTTACTTTTATGGAAAAAATTACAAAAAATGTTTACTACTTTTTATGTAGACCTAAAGTTGAACTTTTATTTTTCGTAACTGAACATTTTTTGTTTCTTGAGCTAGTAACTTTGTAAATTTTACATCTATCATTTTTTAACTGGCATATATATAAATTCTTTGAACCTTTCTCTAAAAAAAAGCTATGGAACACTTTTGGATTGGGGTTCATTTACTATTTTTGGCGAATTTAAAAAAAATGCTTGCACACGAAAAAAGTGCCGGTTCTAGGGTTAAAATTTTAAAATCTATAAGTTGTTTGTAAAATTTTCTAAAACTTGTTGATTTTAATCAATAAAAAATGTATGTTAATTTTACAGTTATTATTAAATGATAGCTTTTGATGTATAATTTCTATGTATGCTACATTCTAAACAACACAAATTGTTTTAGAACTTGACTCATCGGATGCACTAAGCTTTATTAAGCCCGAAATAAAAAAGGATTTAAGTCAACGGTTGGCGAAGGAGTTGGGTAGACCAAGTTTAGGTAAATATACCAATTATTGATGGAGTAGGCAATATCAAACAAATTATAAATATAACTTGCTTTATAGTAAAACATTTTTGTAATAAATTTGATGTGACGTATACATACAACACAGTCTTGTTTTATGAAAAAGTTCTTATTTATATTTAAAGATTTTTGTACTGTAAAATGTTGTTATAATAGTGTCGAAGGTAATAATAGTTGCTATATCCGAATACTGTTAAAAAAAAAAAAAAAAAATAATAATAATAATAATTATCTCCTACATTTTATAAAAATCCAATTATTTAAGATTATGCAATTTTTAAAATACTATATTATTATAAAAGTTTATATCTTATATTTTCTTATACAATAAAATAACAATTTTCAATCATTTATGTTCAAACAAATGAACATTGAATATAAATTGTTTGGAAAATACTGAAATTTACCAACAATTTAAAAGAGAGTTTTGGTCTAAACTTAAAAATAATTCTATATGACCATATAAAATGAATAGCTCAGCTGGTAGTCTATTTTCTAATTTTTGGATTAGATTTCTTCTAGGAGTAGGCCTAATTCTTGCTGGTTCTTTGAACCTTTATTTGAAGTGTTATATAATAAATTTAATAATTTGATCTAAACATTGAATAATATTTAATAATAGTTTTGAGCTTCTGATTAATACTACACTTTTATTAAAAATAAATTATATTCATTGTGTGTGGAGGGGTTTGTGAGAAGCATGCAACCGTCTGCTCCAGTACTCTCTTAATTTGTAGTAGTACAAGTAAAACTGCCATTGCTTTGTTAAATAATAAGTCTGAAGATAAACAAAATGTAAGAGCTTTTATAGAATTGTAAAAAATTGGAACTTGTCAAAGTACTTAAAATTTTAAAGTCAGGTGCATATTTTTAGTATAGATACTATTTGGTACTATTTATAGTTTAATAATGCTATATTTTTACAGGTTTAAAGAATGTTACTTATGACAAGTCATCGAAAAGAGAAAGTGTTGAGAAATGGATTCAGGATGCTGATGTCAGAGGTAATACTTCAAGTAAATCATTTTTATTTATTGTAAAATACATTTTGGTTTAGATGTTTATCTTCTTCATAAATAATTTATACATAATGAAGAATCCCAATAATTCGAACCTAATGAGACGTAAGTATCACTTCGTGTACCAAGTTCTTGTTGTGTCCTTTTTTTTCAATTGCCCCTTTTATGCAGTAGAACATACAACTTAACATAATTCCACACAATGCTTAAATACAACTAACCTGCACCACAGTCATAGGTTTTTTTGTAAGATTTGATCAAAATTGACAGTCTTACCCATAGGTAAGTAGGCAGGATGGGAGGAACATTAAGTTGCTCAAATACAGAAAAACAGAGTCTTATGTGGCAACTTGTCAATTTTTGTTTTGAATTTTGAAAGGTTAAATTCGATTTGTGGGTTGTCCATATATAAGTGATCAAGAACTTCAAATTAAGATGTTTTTTCAATATACAGTAGTACAAAGCAATTTGAACTGTATTATCTATCAAATTTGAGATAAAATCTACAAAATGAGCCGAACTACGAACCTTGGCCTCATCCAAAGTTAACTAATAAACTGTAACTTTTACCTATATAATTACATGCAAAATTCAACGCACAACACTTTCTCTATGTATATTTACATTTTAAGACACTGGAAATATTAAGAATCAAAATTAATTCACCAAAAACACTGGAAAGAGCACATTGAATTAGAAATTGATTAGTATAGTTTCAATGAAACAATTTTCAAGGCATCCATATTGTTTGTTTACATTTCAGTCCAAGTTGGAACAACACATTTCAGGGTTTACAAACACGGACCGCAGGATGATCGAAGCAATGCCGACTTTACATTATAAAAATACTAATTACTTCATTTTAAGACAAAATAGACCACAAAACTTACACAATTGAAATAGAAATTATAATCTTTCTAATCTAAATTTGTATATAACATTTTATTTCAGTTTAATTTCTAACATTGAAATCTTTTTAAATAGATCACTGTGAAATCTTAACTATATATGCTATTATGGTTATTGAATTAATAGTAATGCTCAAATGGTATACATAGCACAAATCGTATTTTATTTATTTTGTTGACGTTTATGCTTTACAATGTAGTACATTTTTAAGTTTTGCTGTTCGTTCCTTATTTGATCTTAAGAAATTTTAGTTTAAATATTTAATAGAAAAAAATTGTCTATACATCTATATCTCAGTGAACACACACACACATATATATTTATGTATCTTTAATTAATTACTTAATTGATCTCGTGATGTCGGTGGTCGGGCTGGCTTTAACAAAATTGTTCTATATATACGCAAACGTTAAAAAAATTTTATTTTAAGATTGGCGATAATAAAAAATTGGTTTAAATATATTAAGAATGATAATCAGATTTTTGTAAGTGATTGTTCTCAAATAAATTAGACATTCTTTTTCAGATTTAGTAGAGTTTCAAAGTTCAAATAGTAACTGAGATGGGATTTTGAGATTTAAAATTTAATGCTTTGAATGATTATAGTTCAAAGAGTGTCGAAATTTTATTTAATAGTTCACTAGATACTTATCAATGTTCTTTGAATTGTCCTGGTCACTGAAGCGTGCACTTTTCCACTTAAAAACTTTTCACAATTAACACGTCTACTCACTCTAGCGTCTACAACTCGAATAATGCACGTCGGTTTTTCATTTTTTAAATTCCTGCTGCATAATAACGTACTCCCATTGACTGGTTTTCTTCGTCCCTTAGCAACGGGTGTAAGGCTGACGTTTTTGGTCTTAAATAAACTCCTTTTGACTTTTAACTATCGATATATTCTTGAAATTTGATTCCTTAAATCTGTATCTAATCTTCTGTTATACTAGTTAATTTACTTTGAATAATTTGTATACAATAATTTGCTTAAATTTTTAAGTATGTAAGCTGGGTTTAAAAATTTCAATCAACTCAGTACCATCTTGGGTACATGTTGAGTATATTTATTATATGTACGCCTACAGCTTTCTTCAATTCTAAATATTCACTTTTACATTATAATTTACTTAATCTAATTTTCCGACAAGATTTTAATAAATAAATGTTACATATAATATTAATAATTCTAAAAATTTTACGGACATATATTCTTCTTACGCGAATGTCACAGTTTTATATTTTCACCGAGCGGAGCAAAGGATTTTAAATATGGCACAGTGACGCACATTAGTTTAGGCCTTCCCAACTGTTTGTTTTTTTTAAAGTATTAAATAATTTTTGATTCCTTCAATGAAGAATTGATGTATTTTGATAATAATTTAAATTATAAATAAATGATATTGTGATGTATGATTTTGATCTGTTTAAGCTTAGTTGGTAATTTACTTTATGTTCAAATATGAATTTAAGTTGTTCCTGAATTATTTTTCTTTTGGGTGAATCGCAGCAGCCTAGGTGGTGGTTACATTTTCAATACAAGCCACTTAAAAGAACAGTTTGTACTGTTGAAAAATGTATATATATAAACAATATTTAGGTTTAGTTACATATTAAGATATTAGCCAAGTTCTTTAGTTTTAACAAATACAATCATTATATCGCTTTGAAATCAGATTAGGTCTTTTAAAACCAAACCATTCCCATGGGCGCTTCATCGATAAGACAAAACAAAATTATTACTCTCAAGTAATAAAAAATCCAGGATTCAATTTGTACCATAAAAACATTTATAAATCCGTGCAATGAATTTAAAGCCGAAATATAAACCCTGAGCGAGGCTACTGAAGAAACAGTATTGGATTTTGGAAATAAAAGCTGGATTTCATCAATCATCGGTTCTTCAGTAGTTGTTTGGCTGAAGTGAACAGCCAAGAGTAATTATCTGTGTTAAAAGTTTTAAAACTTTAAAGTTTTAAACTGTGAACTTTTGGATATATAAACAGAAAACTGATAAGTACAAGTGCATTATAATATTAAAACCAAATCAGAAACTTTTATAAACAATTATTAATTATACGTAATACAAACTTTGAACTTTAACAACCTTCTTCAGCCCAGAACAATCAAAACAATTTTTGAAGATACTTCAAATACAGAGAACCTTTATTAAATTAAAATCTATTTATAATTAAATTCATTTTTCGTTCTAAGAAATCTTGTTTAAGGCAACATGACCAACTGCTCCCCGAGGAATTTTAATCAAAGATATATATGAATGAATTTGATTTATTTGTTTGTTTTCTTTTACAAAATAAAAGAATATATAATTTTTTTTAAATTGTATGAATTTTAAAACTGAATCAATATTATTTGTAATTTGTGTAATTCAACATTTTGAAATTAATTTAACTAAACTAGATTTTGTGATATTGTATACTTGTGTTGTATATTTTATTTCAGAACCTAGAATAGTATAAAACAAATCATATTGTTCTACCGACTTGCAAGCTAATGCCAAAAGATATTATCAATCATTTCAATTAATTAGAATCTCAATATGATAAAATATAGTAATCACAGTGGAATGTTATAGATAGCCATTTTTTTAAATGATAAACAAAATTCATAGTTGAGGTGTTTGACTATAATATTTTTAGGAACTGACTTACAATATTTCCCAAGGACTTCAAATGGTTAAGAATATTTTACAATTTTGGCACTTATCAATAATGATAACTAGATTAAACCCTTGACTTATAGTAACATCAGTAACTTATAGTGACCCAACTTTTTTACGTCTAGTAATTTGGTGTTAGTTCTAATTTGTTCTTTTTTCAGGACTTCAACGCCGAAAAACTATTACACTTGAAACTCAATGTAATGGCCGTCCATCAAACTCAGTTCACCCCAAAAATGATAGTAAAAATATGCTAAATTTACCTTCAATTTCTGAGTAAGTATCGTGTTACTATATATTTGATTTTTACCTTACTTTTGTGATCTGTGGCAAACTATAGATTGACGACTGCGGTTTCAACTTCACAGAGTCATTCTCAAATCACATTTTTCACATTACACAGTCACATTGAACAAAATAACTCCATAGAATTTATATGGTAGGCCTATACCGTGGTTCAACAATTTGTCAAGAGATATAAATTGTGCATGCATCCTATCTTGTATGTACGCAACCTTGAACATATTGTATTATATTAGATGTATAGAATTATAATACATACTAGTCCTTATTAAACTATTAATATATTAAAAATATTTTACAAGTTTCTTTTTATAATATTCAAAGTCCATTATTTTTAAATTATAAAGTAAGTTTATAGTGATTAGTAGAAACTAATCCTACAAATATTCTTCTCTTGGTAAATTTAACTCCAATAAAAATCAAATTTTAATACATGACATCATTCAAAAGTTCTGATATTTAATCAAAATCTTTACTCCACAATAGCTTAATATATTGTATTGGAATGATTTTGTATTGAAATGTTAACAGTTTTATTAAATAAAAAGCAGTAAATTCCTTGATTTTCACTCAGAAGCCTTTTAAATTTGGTACCATTACATTTGAGAACATACAACAAGAAATACAATTTATTTTTTATTTGTTTAGTTAAAATTAATTGCTATGGTCAGTTATACATAGCTTTAATTAAAATTATAGTGTACTGTAAAAAAGTGTACTTATTAATGGCTTGTGGGATCGCTAATGATTGAGACGAATTTAGTTCACTGAGAATTAAGTTTCATAGCGTTGTAATTGTTTTAATTTGACTATGAGAATTAAAAATTATTTTAAATACAAAATCCACTATTTGAGAAGTTAGGGATATGATCAGATTTCTCAATGCAAGAGATGTACAATTTGTGGGATATTCACTGAATTTTTATGAAAATTACGAAGGTTTATGGAGATAATGTTATTATTGATTTGTCTCTTTCGCTCTAGTGACCATGATAATAAGCGTTCAGAATAGCCATTTACTAGTTCTAGTAAATAAGTAAATAGAAAGTAGGCCCCTATCCTGAAGTAATGCCAAAATTTGGTTCCAATATATGAAGGCAGGTAGTGAAAATAGGTTTGTTTATAGTGATGTAAGAATCACACACTACCATCCAGGTGCAGGCTGGATGGTGCCTTTTAACCCACGAACGGCCATACGACACCACAACACCAGGTTAGACGGCGCAAACGCAACAACTTCACACATTTGCAAAAATTTGCATATATTTGCATAAACGATAATTTTAACAAACTTAAAATTATCCAATCGTAATAAAACTGGCACCATTGGAAAGAAAATGAATTAAACTTCAATTTTTGTATTTACAACTTTTTCGTAAAACGTATATTTACATACGTAATCATCGTTTTAAAATATGCATATCGGGCTACAGCTGTTTCCACGCGCGAATCTGCATACAATTGTACTGTTATTTCCCACTTCTGCAACGTTTAATACCATCTACAATAATGTTTCTTTGGCATTTCTAACGATACCGTTGGATTCGTCGTGATTTCATCTTTCTGTTGGTGTCTTCCAATCAGATGTCACTGTAAAATTACTGTTGCATTCATGAGATACTGTAAACCCTTGCGATTGGACAGTCTCTCAACCAATAAACAGGCCATTTTGTCAACAGATATTGTAAAGGCTACGCCTTATCTTTTGACAGATTGCTTTACACCATTTTGTAGACGAAAGTCTGTAGTTTCGAACGGTGCCAAGTAATCCAGATAAAACCGGTTTTGTGATTGTCAAGACAGCAGTCTAAAGTGACGTTGTGGTGAGATCGCCTCGGGCGTTTGTTCCCACGCTATTCAAATGGTCCGACCTACATGCACGTGTTGACTCGGGAGTTTTTATTCCACTGATGTCTTTTTGTTATTCAAACGAATGTAACTCAAACACTTTTGTGAACTAAGGAAAGACAAGTACACCGTTCTTTTCTTTGATTTATCCTCTACACTTTCTTATAATAATATTTCATTTTTGGTCAAAGCATATATAAGTAAATGACGTTACAATCTAGGCCTAGGTAGGTACCAGTTGTGTACTTGAAACATAAAAACTGTTTTTTTCAAAATAAAAAATTTGAAATTGATAAATGTTTTTATACAGTTCTATTTAGAACTAAATTACGAAACTTTTTTACGCTTACTGTTTACTATTTACTCCATGTTTACTATTTTTTATGTAGGTCTAAAGTTGAACTTTTTCCTTTCGTTACTGAACATTTTTTGTTTCTTGAGCTAATAACTTTTACAATTTCAAAATAAACTAATTTTTAGTGGCATATTTGAATTCTTTGAAGTTTCTTCTACAAAAAAGCTATTGAACACATTTGGATTGGGGTTCATTTACTATTTTTGGTGAATTTTTAAAAATATGCTTGCAAAACGCTAAAAACGGGCTGGCCAATTTTAGCTTTAACCGTGGCCGTACGTGGGTTAAGGGTTTTCCCCTCCTGTTGTTAAAAAGGATGTCTATTTATTATGTTATTATGGACAAATCACTGAGCTCAGTTGATGAATTCATTTAAAATCTCAATAATAAGGTTTCAGCTTTTTTTCTGTTATGACAATCATCAGTTGGAAGATATTTCAACCATTTAAGTTAGTTTATATTCTAGAAATATTTTTAAGATTGGTAGTGTTTTTAAAAAAGCTTTAATATTTGATACATGTGACTTATATAAACTCTTTTTTGGTACTTTTAGTTGTGGTCGAAGGAAGTCTCAGAATCTATTAAATTCACCAGATGCTTTTAATGGCTGCGATAAAATCAGTATGCCTAATGAGGATTTTGAATCTGGTGATGTTATGAAAACTAAATTGTTAGAAGAAGAAAAGGCCAAGATGTCTTTATCAGGCATCTTAACCGACAATTCAGTTTGGTAAGGAATTAAACTAGTAATAATATTTATTAACAGAGATGTAAAAATTTAAGCTGTTAAACTATCTTGTCCACAATTAATTATGTGTACTTCTGTGAGCATGCAAAACATACATGGGTGTTCAAATTTGAAATGAAATGATTTCTTGAGACTGGTTTGCATTCACTTAAAAATAACCCGGTGATGATGGTTTGTAAATCATTTCCTAAATCAAAATTTCTAAATTTATTTTTCCAAAAGTTGTTATAAAATTTAAAAAAATGTATAATGCTTTACTATTTCCCACGTTTACAAATATTTGAAGAGTGAAATTTAGATTTAACACACTGTTCACTTTATTCTTTTCCAATTAAACCGTGTCTTTAGATATTAATTTCATAATTTACTTAACACAGGACACATACAATAATTGTATGGTCTTAGTTTTATGACAGTACTAAAAGTCAGGTACAACTATAAATTTACAGTGGTAATATAACAATACATACAAAAATATGAAAAACAAATAAAATAACAAAAACAAACAAATTTAACAAAATAGTATCATTAAGTTTTCATAATATACATAAACACAATAAATAACTTAGATTAAGACCTACGTCAAAACTGCATCATTAAAATTAATTAATTCGTTGCTAAAAGTCATGGCATTGAAATTGCCAAACATAATACACAAACAATACATTACAATAAACAACATAAAAAACCACTAAATAAATCATTTATGTTATAACCTAATTATAAAAACTTACGTGTTTCAAATATTTCACTATTAAATAACTTTTTTTGAATAAAAAATTTAACTTGGTTTAAATTGTGTTTATTATTCTTTTCTTTTTGTTTTGGTGACGGATAACCTATTAAAAATGTTAGCCTTATGTCTACCCTTTCTGCATTTTAGTAAGTATGCAAAATTTTAACCTGAAACTATTTTTGACTCTAGTGTTATGCTTATCACATAAAAATATGAGCATTCAAAATAAAAAGTTTTTTCATAACACTTTTCTTCTGATTGAATTTGACCTCCTGCTTACTTCTACCAGTTCAATTTAAAATCAATGTGCAATTATTTTCTGTATGTCATTATTCAGTTGCTTAAGCTGTAATAGTCTGTAATATATTTAAGCAACCAGTTTCCTTCTTCCATATTATAAAGGATCTTGTGGGTGTCCTCGTTCCAATAAAGTTTTTTGAAATTCTTCATGATTCCTTCAGAAACTGGATGTAGGTTTGATGTTGCAATTTCTAGCAGAAATTTGTCTATTACTGGCCATATCTATGGTAGACAATGTAGGGCAGTTGTAGGACTCATAATGTAGGGCAGTTGTCTCTACAAAAAAGTGATTTTAACATTATTTGTCTATCTACATTTGTCAATACAGTAGAGCGCCGATTATCTGAAACAATTGGTGCAGGGGGTGTTCGGATAATAGATTTTTTGGAAAATCGAACATTTATGGAAAAAAGTCTAGTTCTTTGTTGAGGATAGTGAGATGGGTGGGACACAAATAAAACATGTTATTGGACTGGAAATAATACTTTTTAATAACATACTAGAGTATTATGTATAATACATACTGTACATATAAAGTAAGTATTGCACACACAGTACATAAACTACAAAATTAACCTAAAATAAAAAAAAAATAAAAAGAATAATTTTTTCCGTCTGTGTGACTTTTATTTGTTTAAAGTAACTTACTTACTTGAACATGACGCGTTTCGGAATTTTATTTTATTCCATCCTCAGATTCTCGCTCTAGTGAGGTCGTTAGCACATTAACCCTTTGAGCACCGTAGCAGAAAAAAAATATTTGATTGAAAAATACCAGTGAGTTTTGTATCCGACTGCTGAGAAATACCGACCCTTTTTAGACCTTTGCGCACAACTTTACATTTTTCCTTATAAAACCTTTATTTTTTGGTAAATATTTTTTTAAAAAATTCAAAAGGTACTCACCAAATTTTTTGTTGTTTTATTTTTGACGTTCATTTGTGGAAACGTAATTCAAAAAAATTTTTTTTATCAAAATAGTTCACTACACTGAAAACTATAACTAAAACTGTACACAATCACAAAGTTTCAAAAAAATCTAATGGAAAACTAAAAATTTTCACTACATTGAAAAAATCATAGTTCCGAGGATTCAAACTGTTATTTTACTAAAGTTTATAATTAGCACATTGTTCAATACAAAATGTCAGGAGAAACACAAATTAAATCAAAAAAAAAAAACACACATATATACACTATATACAATACAAACACAAATTATTAGTTCAAGTCTTTTTTCCAGCATCCCAAACAAAACTAAGCAGAACTAAAACATGAACTATGATTTGGCAAACACAATGGGTGTACACCTTTTTTACATTTGATGCACTGAAAAGTTGATTTTTTCCTTTTCCCCCCAGCTTTTGTACTGGCTGCACTACAAACAGAACAGTTCTTTTCTCTGTCCATTGGAATTTTTTCTAAAAATGATTTTAAATTTACTCTGGCATCTCCGCCCGCTAACATATTAGGTGTCGCTACAGCCCTACCAGTACAACTTGGGGAATTTTGTTTATTTCTATTTGTCAGCGAGTTTTGAGACAAATCTTCAATTACTGAAAAAATAAAATCTAATCTTTTAAGGGGTTTGTCTGTATTTTCTTTATATAAAATATAACAATTTAGCACCATTCTACCGATGATGTTGAAGGTTATTTTTTTCCAAGCCTTTGTGGAACGCCTTTCTTCTAAATATTGGTATAACATCTGATCAGACACATCTATTCCACCCATATAATCATTATAATTTCTGATCATAGTTGGTTTGTTTGTTATTTTCATGTAACTTCCAGATCTTTTAGTTCTTTGCTCGCTACCTTCCTTAGCATCAGTCGATAAGAGTGACACTGTTTTTTTTTTGAGATTTTTTTTCCTTAAATCCAAGCATCAATAATTCATCACTTCTCAAATATTTTTTCTCGACTATTTTAAATTTATCTAACATTGTTTTAGGAATTCCTTTTCTATTTCGATTTAAAGTTCCGGTCACAAAAGTGCCATTCTGGTACAAATATTTAGCCAAGTGAATAGAATGAAAAAAATTATCGATAAACAAATGAAAACCTTTTCTAAACAGTCCACACATTTCTAACAACTTTGTAACAACATGAAACCCAAGTCCATTAGCTTTTATAATATCTTTTTCATCTCCTCCGGATGCTCCCCTGTAAACAAAAAAACTTAAACAGTAATGAGTAACGGAATCACAAATTGACCATAACTTTACACCCCAACGATGGTGCTTTTTGGGTAAATATTGAAGTAACTGTGTATGGTTTTTTGTAGCAATCATGCTTTCATCTATAGAAATAAATTTATTAGGAGAAAAGTAGTGTCTTGATGTTGTATTGAAATGATCGACTAACGGTTGAAATCTGGCGCAAGGATCGTAGTTGGGTTCACCTGGTTTTAGAATATTTTTAGTTTCTGTAACATGGAAAAAAGTTAAAATGGTTTGGAAGCGATTTCGGCTAAACATTTTTCCAAACCAAAGCATACTTTGAGAAGGTAGTGTACTCCAGTAACAGTAAAGTGCAGGTTTTCTATTTATACCCATGTTCAATAGCACTGAAATAAAAGCAAACATTTCTTCTACTGTAACTTTATTCCAATTTCTCAATATACTGTTGTCTCCTAATCTATCATTATTTGTTTCCACAAATTTCTTAGCATATATATTTGTATACTTAGTAAAATCTTCAATCAAACTATAAGTAAAAAATAGCCTAAAATAAGCAATGGGATTAGAATTTCTAGGTGGACAATGTTTGACTCCAGGTGTTTCATAATAATTGAAATTATGTTCTACACCAAGATCATTTTCTTCATTTACCTTCCACTGAATAGGCCTATTATCATTCTGCTCTAAATCAGATTCATCATTACTACTAAAATCGGGATCATCAAACTTAGGCCTAGGCCTAGTTTTAGGTGGTCGACCAACGGGCCTAGTACTAGGAGTTTGTTCAACTGGTATGCCTATATTTTCGTCAACACTGCTTTCACTTGAAAAACTTAATAGCCTACGTTTTTTTCTATTTTCATTATTTAAATATTTGTCCAAAAAACCTGAAGTTGATGGTCGATTCTCAAATTCCGGGTCAAAATCGGGATCATTGTCAGAATCGTCTACAACAGAGCTAATTTCACTTTCATCCGACAACACTTCGTCGTTTATATTTTCATCGTCTAACATAGCACGCATAGTGTTTTCACTTAGTGGTGACCGAGAAGGATCCATTTTTATTAATAAAATTCACTAAATACAAATACTTTAACCTCAAACTCTCACTAAACGTACAAAACACAACACAATCTATCACCAAATGCAACTACGATTCACAGGCAAAGCACAACAGCTGATAATTGACAAGGCCTTTTAAATCAACGAAGGAAAGTTGTAGATCATAGATTAATGCATAAATGTGCACATATTTTTAATCTACAATTCTTTAGTAACCGTTTAAACCTAAGATTGGATAGTTTAGTCGAAAAAATAATAAGAAAAAGAAAAAAA
>JAGFPH010005357.1:33013-60532 GCA_018207615.1 Philaenus spumarius
TTACTTTCTCCCCCTATACCATAGTATATGGAGAAAGTATTGTATTCGTCAAAATTTTCGAGTTTGAGTTTTTGGTGGAAATATCCGTTTTGGGCCCTCCTGAACCTAAAAAAGTGGTTTTCGGAGTGATGTCTGTGTGTGTGTCTGTATGTGTGTCTGTGTGTCTTTGTGTCTGTGTGGATGTTATCAGACCTAGAGCCTAAACCAGTCGTCCGATTTTGATGAAATTTGGTATGGAGGTACTAATCCACGGTATCTCCAGGCGTTTTTTCATTTTTGTGAATTTTTAATTTTTAAGGGTAATTTTTCCATAAAAACCCTTAAAATAACGGAAAAATCAACTTTTCTCAAAAACGGCTCTAACGATTTTGATTAAAATTTTATAGTTTATTAGGGACCTAAAGTACTATAAACTGTAAAATTTTAATCAAAATCGTTCGAGCTGTTTTTGAGAAAAGTGGGTTTTTCCGTTATTTTATGGATTTTTATGGGAAAACAACTCCTTAATACAAAATCACCTCTCCTACCCCACCCTACAAGTCACCGTAAATCTGTTTAATAATTAAAATATATTTGTGAGAAAGTATGTGCCAGTTCCTGGTACCGTTTATTTTAGGTTCAGGGGGACCCAAAACGGATATTTCCACCAAAAACTCAAACTCGAAAATTTTGACGAATACAATACTTTCTCCATATACTATGGTATAGGGGGAGAAAGTAAAAAAAAAAAAAAACGAAAAGAAGAAAATCACTTTATGCAATGAATTGGATGCCAATTATTGTAAATGTAATAAGTTGGCAGTAAATTTCACAAACAAAAATAAACTCTAAGTCTATTTCCATACCCATATTTTTGTATTAATACTTTCCTCAGGAAGATAATGCTAATAAAAACAAAACATAAAAAACTTGTAAGAACAACATGAACTGAAAATATTCCTCATAAAACATCAGCTATCGCTGTAACTCGTTTGTCTTTTAAGTTACAGAGATTAAAAAAAAACTCGTTATGTTTTTCATTAATAGAGGATTTTTTTTGTTTCTTGAAATATTTTTGTAAAGTTTGGGTTTTCGAGATATTTTACATTACAAATTTTAAACAGCCGCCATTTTGAAAATACAGTATATGAAAAAGTTTTTGTTTTTGTATATGGGTAAAAGATTTCAAACCAAATATGTATCCAAAATTTACGTTCAATATATTTCCTACATTCTAAGACTTTTAGTATTTTGTAAAAAAACAAAATGGTGGATAACTGGAAAATGAAGTATTCCGAACCTATGTTTATATGAACTTTTTTCTTTATTTTCACTAGAAGAACACGTCTTGAAAGTTTCTCCGTTTTTCTTGAATCACCCTATGTAAGGGTAAACCGTATCAGTTGCGTATGCATCTCACTGTGCTATTTTACTAGTATCGAAAGCAAATTTGATATAAAGTGGCTTTTCGTGCCATACATTTCCGTCTTTTTATGCTTCTTAATCAACTGCCAGTTTATCACTAGCCCTACTATATAAACAGATAAAAATCAATACTGAGACTAAATTAAAATACTTTAATTACTTTACGAGAGTCTTGTTAAGATTTTTCACTGTTTAAGATTGTTATACAAAATCTTTTTCCAAACCAATTGTTCTCGGATATTTGATATAAACCAGTTAAAACAGCCATCACACAAAAAGGGGTTTTTAAACATAGTAAATATAATGTTCATCGCTATAATGTGGTAATCTTGAATAACAATTTTGGAATCTGTATTGAAACATTTGAAATTTAAAGAAAATCACAGCAGTGCATTTTCATTCTTTGCCCACTTCACTAAGTAAATAAGATATGAAATAATGCGTATTGAAAATTCCATTTTACTTTCTTACCTTGCCATTTGTTTAATGTCACCAGTAAAGTGACTTTCGTTTAAAAATCCTTATTTTCTGTTTAAATTCTAAAGTTATCAGCGAATTTCCATAGAAAAGCAATAGCAGTGACTCTTATGGTGAGACCTAAGGGAGTGTTCGAAGGATAGGGAAATGTGTTTCGCCTTTACTGAAGCGCTGGAACAGAGCTAAGTGGCCAAGAGGCTAGTGACGTTGCCGCTTTGAACATTGTGTGAGAGAGAGATGAGATGGACAGCTGATGCACGCACGATAAACTCTACGGTGACAAAAAAGGACACTTGGCCGGGTGTTGGCTACACGACTTGGCAACGTTAGCTAGCTAACATCGCTTGTCGCGCTCTGCAGCGGCCAGCTAACATATTAACGAAATTACCGAAACAAATTTTCCTATCCTTCGAACACTCTGGGTAGTACTTATATCCTCTGTGACCTAAGGTCAGGGTAGTCAATGAGCACCGATCATGGTCCCCAGAACAAGTTTTGGGATATAATTAAAACTTTTATAGCCTATTTTACATATTATGTATCAATGTGTTCGAACTCTAACGGAAACATTTTACTTCCGATTTGGATGAAATTTGGTACACACGTTGGTTTTTTAAGTGGCTCGGAAGAGCTCGTTAGCCAAAAATCCGAAGTGCTTTTTGTGACGGGAAGTATAGGGTTTTAAATATTTTTCGTACTATAATGACAATTTTTGGGGTTTTATATAAGAAAATAAATATAAAAGATTATTCTGCACATTTTGTTTTTACACGACCTTATAGCTGGCTTGGTTCCCCCAAAATCGATCAAAACATAAAATACCATAAAAGAACCCGGATCAAATCCATAAAGATGTTTTTCGTGGTGCAGCTTCTGTTTCGAAGCCGATGGCCGGGATGCAACTCGCGAAACAACGCGTGATTCTGAGGTGCAAACTAATTCTACTAATAGCCTATATTTCATACACGCAGGGCAAAAAGTACGTAAACTAGATAATAAAAAAAGAGATAAACCAAGAAAGCTATCTTGACTTAAGGAGTGATGAAACCAGGAAGATTATTTAATGGTAGGAAGGGTTTGGGCATTTTTAGTTGTTTAGTGAATCTTTGTATACTTAATAAAAATATATGTAATTATTATTTTAAAGTAGGTTGGCAAGAATGTAACAAAGAATTAATCATATTTTTGATACAATTTAAATCATGATAACTCACGCTTGTGAGTTATTACATAAACCGTACTAAACTTGAAATATATTTACAAACAATTATCCACTTTGTGTTTCTTACTAGAATTAAACTGTTTAGTGGTTGTATATAATAAAGATTATTCTGCACCTTTTGTTTTTTTACTTGACCTTATGATTTGACTAGTTTTGCAGACATTCACCTAATCAAAAATTAGATTTGCGCTAATATCACCTAACCCACATATTATAATATGATGTATGTATGCCATGTCTCATACACACAAACAGGAAAGATTAAAAGGTATTATTACATGAAAGGGTTTAAGGTAGTTTACATGCTACCATCAGATAAGCTATGTTTTACTTAGTAACCTATTTTATTTTAATAAAATTGTATTTATTGTCTTATTTCTTTATTTTTAATCCTTAAGTAGTTTTACATAGATTTACACTTCATGTTTGTTGCTCAAATTTGGGTATTTGTAGTTCAAAATTTTGCTGTATCGTTAGCTCTGGAATCTGAAAACAAAAACAAATAGAAACCAACTTTTAAAGCAAATACTTTATTAATTTTTATAAATATTTATGAAGAGAAGTTACTACTCACTTAGTAAATTAATTTTAAGGACATCTATACTACCGTATGGACCATTAAATACATATACATTATTATAAGTTATGGTAACTTTTCATTGGAATTTCAGTAACAATTTGGAGTCAAACAATCTCAGTGGCGTAACTACATTGATTGGCACCCCCCACAGGTACAAGAAATGTGCTCCTCAAAAAAGTCACAACTTGTCGGCTCTAGGACTCCTCTCCACCCGTAAGCAATCCCAACCACGAGTGTGGTGCGTATACACTCTCGACTCTCGCGCCGCGCAACCTGCGCGGTAAGCGCCGCGCGTTCGCAGCTCGTTGGAAGTGTTGATTTCAACGAACCTCCAGCGATCATTCTGACTTTGAGAACCTGCTGCAGAAGATTGGGCCTCACATTTCTAAACAAGACACTTATTTCCGCACTGCAATTTCCGCTCATGACAGGTGTGTAAATAAAAATTATAAGTACTTTTTTCTATACGCTATATTGCTGGTAGTAATCATAGGCCTCAAAGTTGGGTTTTAATTTAAACAAATGTGAAATAGGCCGGAAGTTAAAATAGCCTTGGTTGTTATAAATAATGTAATTTTAAGATCGTTGTACAGGCTAGCTATACATTAAAATAAAGAATACTTGAAATAATAAAGAAGTAATTGATGATAAATATTTTTATTAAACTAAAGAATTTTAAAATTCACAATCTGTTGGCCAGTTATTTATTGAGATTGAATTTACTTTCTGATTTCAGACTAGAAATAAAATATCGAATATATACAAAAGGGTTTCTTAAAACTAATAGGCAAAAGAGGAATGATTTTGATGATAATGAGAAATTAGTTGCAAATTAGTTGAATTCTACAGAAGAGAGTGTTTCCGATAGGCATCGATTAACTTAATTATTTTTCCTTCTGACCACTCCATAACTCACAAAGCAATCAACAATCAGCATACAAAAAACTACAAACCTCTCAAATATCCGTCCAAATCTGATCTGCGAACACACAAAGGGTTCGTTGAAAAAACCGACAGGAGATGGATCGTGATGCGCCGTGTGCAGCTCCAACACCCTGTACTAGAGAAGGGTCGACGGAATACTACCCCCCGGAAAACTACCCCCCCCCAAGCAGGTTCCTACGTCATTTTGACGTCAGAGATCGGGGGGGGGGCAGTTTTCCAGTCACGCACACTCAAGTTTCGATGCGTTTGTATTATCACTTTATATAATTAGAATAAAAAAAAAAACTAGAGGACTAACCTAAACTGTTTAGTCACAGTATGTTTCCGATAACAGTATAATTGTAGGAACCTGTTTGGGGGGGGGGGTAGTTTTCCGGGGGGTAGTATTCCGGCGACCCGCTTTTGCTAGGGGGGGTAGTATTCCAGTCGCGGACATGGCTCCCATATTGGTTAGTTGGCAGATTTCGTGACGTCACGTTTCTCCGGGGGGGGGGGGGAGTTTTCCGGGGGGTAGTATTCCGCATCCCCCTAGAGAACTCGTTGCGCTGCGCAGCGCACAAGTGTATACGTACCTTTATACATATGTAACTACTACCTGGTAGTAATTAAACATTATTTTTACTCTAAATTATTGAAATGAAAGTAAATTAATTTAAGTAGTATAAGACATTCTTTACATAACCAAACTATCTGTTGGTAGCATTGCAATTAAATCTGCCAATGCTATCAAGTATCATACTCTAAAGAACATGCAAGCCTTAAGTTTAAACTAATTTATAATCTTTAAAAGGGAAAGAAATACTACAACTTTAAACATCAAGGTTTATTATTTTCAAAAAAAATTTAAGTTGTTATAATTACATTAATTTACAACCTCTTCTTTTTCTTCATGTGAAAATACTTGTCTATCAGTTAATAACGTATAAGGTCCATAACACGAAGGGGGACTTATACTTTGAAGGGGTGATTATACTGTGTCTGTGTCTATCACGTTGGTACACACCAGTGCCGGCAAGAATTACTAGTATAAGGGCTCAGCCACTCCGTCTCGATACGTGCTGCTAGCATAGATATATACAGTACTACTAAGACTGGATTGCTGACTCCGTGTTGCAAGAACGAGCCGGCGCTCTCAAGTTACCCCACCACTGTAAAGGCACTGCTGTGCAGCGATAGCATTGAGAGGCGGGCATTTTTTGTTTGTTAAACACTGTATAATCAGTCTTACAACTTGACTTTAGAGTTTACTTTAGACTTTTAATACTATTGGTAGCCTATATCATAATAATGTATGTTTATAATAACATATTACAAATAGTAGGTCCTACATTAAAATATAATCCATTCATAAGAAGCCAAGGTACTTGTTCATTAGCCTATCCCTGACTACATTTAAAAAAATAACGTCTGTTATAAACCCCAGCACAAACGTTTTCCTGGGATGTTTTAAAACGGGTACTCCATTTATTTTAAGATTAATGAGAAAAATCTTTGCCTCTTCTAAAAACTTCTCTTTAAGTAATTTATTTGATAACTTTATCGGTTCCTTTAAGTTCTTTCCATATGGGTCTCTGGAGTTTAAAATATCAAAACGTCTATCGATAATTCGTATAAATTTTATTGTTGCTTCACTACCTGAAAATCGAGAATCTTTAGAATTCCAGAGCGTCTGCAACACCCGAGCAGACTCATTTTTCTGTTTTTGAATTGAATGTGCTTATCAGTCAGCTTGTTACAAAATGTATACCCTTCTTGTTTTTGTACATCATTTAACAATGACAAATATTTGAAACTAACCATCGGAAGACTGAATCTCACCCATGTCTGCTAATGCATTCCTGCACAACTTGAGCATGTGGCAAGCTGGCAAGCATCAAGGCTTACATAGATTTTTTTGGACATAGCAGGTAAAATAAACCAGGGTTTCTCAGGAAGATCACAACCAAGCTTTCTAAGAGCACTAATGTTATTTGAGGACCATCACAGGTTAGGTCGTACGGTAACACCCACTTCTTTAAGCTTTATAATAACAGTGTTTATTAATTGCGATAAAACGCGGCTGTCTATTGAATTAATAAAAACAATACGCCACAACACATTTAAATGATGTCTGTAGGGAAACAACTTGAAATACAAGAGCTTCTATAGCCAACTCCTCCTGGTTTTCGATATTTAGGCCTACGTTTCCTAAATCTACATAGCCATAGTTTTTCCCTACATTGTGGTCGAATATGATTTGTTTTCTAATACTAATACAATCAAAAACTAAACTTACGTTTCTTAGGCTATGGTTACTTGAAACATTTTTTTTCAAATAATCAAATACCTCTCCCAACAACCCAGGACAACAATTACACTTAGATAACCAATTCCTCATTGATGAAGGATTAGGGAGACAAAATCCCAAGTTGTTTATGTACTTAAACGCTTTTGGAGAATAAAAATACAGGGTCAACGCAAACTTTTTCATTTGATCAGTATACTGCTTTTTAGTTTGAACTGCAGCCTTTTGAAAATCAACTATTACAGCCATTTGCTGTACAGGACTGTACCATATTAAAAAATAATAAAAATATACAATTGGTTCCAAAACGATGGTAAACAAACAAAAAAACATACAGTGGACGCTCCAACTAAATGCAATCCCAATTGCAACTGACACAACGCGGCGGGAATGCCCTGCCAGTGGTGGGGGAACCGTGCCAACGCCGGCTCGTTCCTAGCACTATTCCGCCACCTTGGTTTTGGCGAGAGAGCGAGCTCTCGAGTTATAATTGACTGCTTCCGTTTAAGACGATTGCAGTAGTGTGTGATATCAGTGACTTTATTGTGGTATTTGACTGAATTTAGAGTGTATGTTTGGGGACGAGCTTGGATTTTTTATGAGTTTAGAAATGACTCAACAATTCAGTCGTTTCATGGTGGGTCGTGCACAAGGCGCAGTGGTCTGTTCCTGCGTTCTTGAGGTGGAGCGGGATCTGTCACGATTTCGGACAGGTGCGTGTGTTTCGAGCATTCTGCTCGATCGGCTAACTTTTGTGTTAGCTTGATGATGAAGTCATGGATAGTCTCGGATTTCAGACCTTGGGTAATGGTTGTATTTCGAACGAACCAAGGTGAGTTGGTTAACATTCGAAATGTTTTGTTTTGGAAGGAAGCCAGCTTCTTCCTTGCGTTGGTGCTAAGTAGAGAATACCAAGCTGGGGCGGCGTAGGTGACAATGGGGCGAAGATATATTTTGTACATTGCCAGTCTGATGGAGAGGGGGAGTGAGCTTTTGTGGCTAATCACGGGATAAAGTTTGGAGCGAGCTCCAATTGCTTTTCCAATCACTAGTCTCACATGATGTTTTAGAGTTAGCCTTCGGTCTAGGGTGACACCTAGGTATTTTACTTTATTTGTCCATGCTATGGGAGATTTGTTAAGGCGAAGAGTGGTTTTAGGCGTTGTGGTCGCATTAGTGAAACGTATGGCTTCTGTTTTGTCTGTGTTAACAGCAATTCTCCACTTTCGAATATTCCGCCACTTGAGTCAGCGATCCATTTATTCATATCTATGGCTGCTAGCCGGTTCTACACTGTGACGTCACAGGGTTGTTACTCGCACAGCACTGCCGTACAACCGGTACAACCACCACTGTTTTGCATTAGACAGGCAGCATGTATTTAGTACTTTATCACCCCCATGATAAATTTCTACCCCTATTGGCACCCTCTTTGATAGTATACACTTTCAACAATCAATAAATAATGCTTGAATTAAATAATAATTGACCTAGAAAAGATAAAATGAGCGAAAACACAACAAATCAGTTACAGACAAGTTTACTTTTACTAATATCCGGTTTTGTTTACTTCCAAGAAGTTAATGTTATTTAACTTTGCATGACATTTTTCTAGGTTTCTATCAAATTTTGGTTTAGCATTTTACAAATTAGGCCTACTTATATGTAGCCTATACAGGGTGAACTAAAAGTCTGGAGACACCCCTGAAACTTTTGAGAGAGAAAGTGGAAAAAACAAACTCAGGTAATGTCTACTAGGTGTACAAAGATGTACTTTTTTACGCATAAGACAACGTTGTTACCATTTCCGAAATGGGAAATTTTGGGTCATCAAAAAATGTTAAATGCCAAATCCTGCATTGTGACCCTTCATTTTAAAGGATTTGCTACAAGAATGTAAATGACGAAAACTAATGGTCTCTATCTTCTTCCTATCTAAAGTTATTTACAGTTAAAGACGAGAATGATTCAAGTCCTTCTAACTTTTTATTGAGCGACTGGTGAAGAGCCAAATCCAAGGAATGTTTAGTAGTTATTAGGATGCATTTTTATGCATGGGGAAACTTTGCCAACTTTCAAAAATTGGAAATATTGGGGGCAGCTCAAAATTTGTATACACAAACCCCTGTCAAGTGACCATTCATTTTGAAGGTATTAACAAAAGAAAACTAACAGTTTTCTAGGCCTAACTAAGAACTAACTCAGTCAGTTTTCTAAGAAACTAACTAAATTTTGAGGCCTCTATCTCAACCCTACTACAAATTTAAAATGAGGGGTCATAAGGCAAGATTTGGCATTTCAAGTTTTTGATCTGCCCAAAAATTTCCCATTTTGGAAATAGTAGCAACGTTGTCTTAAGCGTAAAAAAGTACATCTTTGTACCAAGTAGAAATAACCTGAGTTTGTTTTTTCCCAATTACTCACTCAAAAGTTACAGGGGTGTCTCCAGACTTTCAGTTCACTCTGTATACAGTAATGCTGTAATTAATAATTGTAAAAAATATTTTTGTAGGCTTGCACTAAACTTTGTTTTGAGAATCGTGTAACTATTTCAATGTTTACATGAAATAATTGTTTTAAATATTAATAAATCATTAACATAAATTCTTTGTGATAGTTAAATCAAAATGTTTCTCGGGTGCAGGTGTATACAAATTTGTTATTTCCTTAGTATAGTAAATTAATATACTTGTTGCTCACAACTTACTTTAAAAGGATCTGCCAAAACAAAGTGAAATGGCCACCAGATAAAAGGTTAATCTTGCAATTATTAAAATATGAAAATTTTCTACAAATTATTCACTGTATTTTAAATTTATATTTCTATCACTTTAAAACTTCTTGAACATTAAGATTTATGCAATGAAATCAATCAGCTAATTCATAATAATTATGTTTATAATAACCAATTCTGAAACAAATTTTGCCAGAGTCGGCAAGAGTTTTAAAAAATTGTGTTGAATTTCTTAAGGATTTTTAAGTTAACTTAAAATTGTAATGCAGACTGTTGTACGTTCTTTTAGCTTAATGTAAAAATCTATTTTATAATTGATTTCCATAAGTAGTATTAGTAGGTAGTTCTTTAACTATTGTCACTTAAAAATATAATAATACAGTAGCTTTGTTTGAAATTCCCTTTTTATTACCCAAAAATAACACCACAAATAACAAATAAAAACAATTTAAATTTAAAATTGAGCACCTATTACAAACAACAGGTGGAGATTGATTGGGAAAAGCCAAAAGGCAGCACTATAATAGCCCGTCTCAGGTTAAGTTGAGGCAAGGAGGGTAAGTAATTAGGGGCGGTCTCAACCCCCCCCCCCCCCCCCCGACCCTAATTAATGCCGCCTGAGTGAACCTGTAGCAAACTATAGTACAAGAATAGATAATAAATTTCATAAATAAGAAGAAATAATCATTCCTCAAAAAATGATTATTTATTACATATTTAAATATGAACTTCTCTAGTACATTATTGTGGCTTTATTGTTGTAAACCATTTTAGTAATGTTAATTCAACTGAGAAAGTTTATAATGCTAGTACAGTTCAAAGTTGGCCAAATGTAATCAAATTTGGTATCAAAATTATCAGGAAAGTATCATGAAACGAAATATAATATCGTTTTTTCATTTTCACTTAAGACATACAGAATTGCAATTTTATACTATAGTTTGCTACAGGATCACTCAGGCGGCATTAATAAGGGTCAGTTTTATGACGGGTGAGACCGACCCTAATTACCCACCCTGCTTGCCTCAACTTAACCTGAGACGGGCTATAGTGGATAAGCGCGGAAGACAACCCTATGACGTCACACAGTCAACATCCCCTCCCCTTACCGGCAGCGTCGGCATTGGCCAGACTTCAAAAGAGTGGCTGAGCCCTTCTTCTATTCTTAACGGTCCTGGGTACACACTACGCACACATCATTAAGGCTAGGCTGGGACTCGTCTGACGCGTGTGAGATGACATGACGCGAGCTGCATGACACGATCACGCCACACGCGTCGCGTTGGGAAATGCAAATTGCAACGCAGTTGCTCCCAACACTCTCCCAGTAGGCTATTTTACTTCATTTTATTTTTTAGAATGTTTAAAATGAATGATTCACGGATAAAACTACGATTATTAGATCAAACTTATTTTAAAATGACTACAGAATTACATGCTGTTTTTACTAACTACTTCCGGATGAACCGAAACTCTCAGAAGTGCATGGGATGATACATATTATGTTCTTTCTATGTACCTACCTTAAACATTTTCACTTCTTAGTTTATGACTTTATGAAGAAATATTTTTTTTAATTTTTACGGGGTTAATGTCAAATGCCAAATATATTATTAAAAATGATTTCATATTATAAAAGCAGATAACATATAAAACACAGTTTTAATTCATTAACACACAATATAAATTAAACAATTAAAAGTGAATCGTTTGCCGAATACGCAATTTTATGAAGAATATTATTTTTTTCAGCACTAAATTACAAAAGATGGATTTATAAAATGGTTTTAAATGAGGCAATGTCAAAGCGCTCAGCTGCAAGAAATTGCACTTTTTAGATACGGATATAGGGCAAAGCGCTGGAGTCGCCGGTTGCTTTCTCTTTTACTGGAGCAGACCCCTAAGGAATATGCAATTTGATTTTCAAAAGATAAATAAGCATATCATTTCTAGGACTTATACTGTAGGTATGTGTAAAATTTAAATTGCATTTAAATATGTCAAGCCATTTTAGCATGAACATGTAAACAATGATGTTTGAATTAATAACAAACAAGTTATAACATAAATAAATATAGTTATAAATATAGTTTTATATACAATGTAGATTATTATTTACAATAATTGCATTTTTAATAATTGTGAATGTATTCCTTGGTAAAATAATTATTACAAATATTTTGGTTTGGTCCCAAAGATGTACACATCTAATTATAGTGATTAACTAAATTCAGAATTGTTATCTATTATTTAAATCTATATTGTATTTTATCAGTTGGTTAAGGAAAATACTTACATGTACTCTGCTATCTGTAGATAAGATAAACACAGCTGCCTGAGCTATATCAGAAGGTTGAAGTATTTGGTTTAAGTCGTATGGCAATTTAAAGTCATCAGGTAACTTTATTTCGGAATTGGATCGAATATCTGTATTTACCGCTCCAGGACTTAAGTTCTGTTGAAATCAGTTTTATATTTAGTACAAATTATTATGTTCATTATAAATTGGTTAAATATTAGATAATAAAGTACACTTTTTAAAACTTTCTGGTTTAAATTTCTTTACATCATTGTACACAAACTAATAAATTAATGATAAACGTAAAAAAATCATAATTGAATTGAAATTTTCAACATGAAATAAATGGGTTCCCTTTTATGGACTATTGGAGAAACTTATTATTAATAAAGTAGGTACAGAAGTAGTAAAAAAATAAATACACAACATTGTTTATTTGTATGTATCATAATATTTTTAGTTTGAATATTCATATCAAAGATATTCAGGTAAAATCAATTTTCATTATTGTTTTATTAAAATGAAACAAATAGATTAATGAATGCAATAGATTATAGTAATTGAGTGTAAATCCATAATTAGTATTTATCAGTAAAACAAAAATAATATATTTACATTAAAAATACAACTACATTGTTTTATTTATAACTTGTGTACTATAATAAGTCGCCATTTTACATGATTTATTTGACAAAACCTTTTCCAATATAGGCTACTCACTGTCACCCTAATATGAGATCCTGAGGCCGCTAGTTCCTTATGAAGAGACTCGGATAGTGCTCTCAATGCAAACTTTGAAGCTGTGTACATTGATAGGGATGGAGAAATGACTCTGTGTCCAACCAAGCTTAAAAAAATAACAACATATTTTCAGACTATTTTCAATATTTCATATTTTCAATTAACTATTAAACACTTTAACACCTAAAATATAGCCTGTGCATATAAAATTTTTATAATTTTATTTAAAATTGTTTACCATAGAATGAAGGCAATGTTCATTTAATTTTGTTGTAAACCCTACAGGCTTTGTGGCACAAAATTGAGCAGTTAACTACAAAATAAGTTGTTATACAGGCATTGGTACTGCAGAATTTTTTCAGGATGTTTATCAAAGCTAGAGCACAGTATTTATTTTATTTATTCAAATACAATATCATTTGTATCAAATATATATTTTGTTAACTTTATTTAGTTAATGTTTAACAGAATCTGGATGAAACTTGATTCCTAAAAGTTGTTTCATGATAATCTCTACTCTCAAGTATTCTTCAGGTTTGAATGAGAGAATGGGAGACGGCACAACGTTAATGTAGAAAGTGGTGGTACAATTAGGATTAAGGACGAAATGGCTTCAAATACAAATACTATTTATAAATTACAATTTTACAGTTGTATTGCTTTATTAAAAACCACCTTTTCTCTTAATTTCTCATTAAGCTGTTTTTAATCCAACCTCCTTGATTAAACAATATTTTAAATGCTGATTTATATTCTACAGTAACCCCCATGAAAAACATATTATTAAATATTCATGTTAGGTAGCTCAAGGCTTGCTCCAAGATTTATTGTAGAATACATCTATAGATTCATGTCGTTTTAGTTTATTAAATTCTTGTCAGATCATCTTACGAGTTATAGTGTTACAATGAGATATAAATTACATTAATGTTTATTTAGTGTCTAGATATTTTTGATACTACATATTTAACAGTTAATGTAGTCAATAAATAACATTATTGTGATTTATCGAATAACAAAGAATGATCCTGTAGATTAAAAAGAAGAAATGATATATTTTCAAGTGATATTTTAATATCATACACTCCTACCCAGTTAGCTCACAACATGTTCTAAGTTTACAAGTTATTTAATACAAAATTTGGTATATATGTGGAGATTTATTAAAAAAACATAATATTCTTTGTATTATTCATTTACGTACTTTATTCTGAGATGTTAAGTATATGGATCAGAGTGTTATTATCCTCTAGACCTAGAAAATAGGATAACATATTTTCAAGTGATATTTTTAAGTCATACACTCTCTCTCCAATTCACTCACATAAACATTTTCTAAATTATTTATTTCTAGAGTTGTTTATTTCATATTCATTATGTATCACTTAAACTTGGTACCTGTGTGAAGATTAAAAAAAACATAAGCTTATTATTATTTATTTAGACATGATGGTTCCGAAAACTAAAAAAATTATATACGTACAAAGTTTAATCACAAAATATTTTTAATTTTTCTGAATGGTTTTTCAAACATCCGAGTGTTAGGCATCAAGTCTGAAAATGTATTCTAATTAATGAATAATGTGTTATGTAAAATTTCAAATACAGTTTTTGGTTACACAATTACTAAATAGAGGTAGAAATTACCACACACACTAGTTTAGAGGTCGGGTACTAATAGGCTTAGATCAAGTTACCTGTTAATGTTTATTATAATGCCATCCTCTGCACCTTTCTTCTTCATAGATTTAATAGCTTCTCTTGCACATATAGCACAGCCAATTACATTTAGATCAAATACACGTCTCCAAGTTTCAGTTTTTCCTTCTGTAAGACAATTAGGGGTTAATATAAGCATTTTAAAAGAACTATTACATTTTGTCAAAGATTTGAAAGCAACTGAGGGTAAGAGAACTTATTTTACTTAATTAAATACTGATTACAACAAATACAAAATATTATTGCTATATTTGTTATAGTACTCTTTATTCACGTACACTAGATACTACTTTTGCCCCTTACTGAAACAGTGCCAAAAATGCACATAATATTTTTCCCATGTTAATGGAAAACATCTTTTAAGTTCAGAACCTTCATTGTCAATATTAAAAAAAGCGTAAGCAGCACTGTTGCGTTAACTATAGCTGAATTTTCTTATCCGGGAATAACTACAGTAGTATTAAATACTGGGAGTTTCCTATGAATTTTGTTCCTTGTTTTGGGACCTGTACCAAAAATACCTTTGTACAGGATTATTGTACTCGGGCTTATGAGAGGTAGAAATTGAGCAATTATATTTCATGGCTAATGAAAGAATCATTTATCGTGGGTTTCATTTGAATTGTTCCTTGTTCCGGGACCTGAACCTAAAATATCTATTTACAGGATTATAGCAAATTTAATTGTCTTTCAAATTATATAACTCTTAAATTGTACTCGGGCTTATGAGTGGTAGAAATTGCGCAATTTCTAATGAAAGAAATCATTTATCGCGAGTTTCATTTGAATTTTGTTCCGGGAACTGAACCTAAAATCCTTCGCACAGGACTATAGTAAATTTAATTGCCTTTCGAATGATATAACTCACAAATTGTACTTGGGCTTATATATTCCTCAAATCCCTACAAAAAATGATAAACATTATAACTCCGCCATTTTAAGTCGGATCGAAAAACAAAAACAGTGTATCTAAAGAATTCTACTAGAACCATTTCACAAAAAAAAAAAAAAAAAAAAAAAACTGCAATTTTGAAGCATATTTACTACCACTTCTCAATCCGGGAATAAAACATATATATATGAATTTTGGGTATCGCCTCCAAATGGTCTGAGGGACCAACATTTTCAAGTTGGGTCGTGTGTAGTGTAATAGCGCTTATTTTCTTCAAAAATTCGGCTAGTAAACAGCATTAAATTGTAACCACAGTTGTATATATATCATTTTTTTAAAGTGATACCTAGTTTATTTTACCTAATAAGTTATCTAAAATACCAGCCCCAGCGTTGTTAACTAAAACATCTATTCCACCAGTGTTCTTCTCAATCCAAGCAAACGCATCTAGAATTTCCTTTTCATTTCTAAGGTCAGCTTTAACAGCAAGCAAGTTGCCTTTCTCCCCATGCAGTTCTTTGGCCAAATCCTGAAATAAAAATATATCACCAAAAATACTAAATTTGAATTATTAAATTTTACTAGTATTGTACCTAGAACAACAACTTATTTTGAAACACATGACTCACATACAATGATGATTAGGAAAACATAGACTAAATCTTTAAAAAAAATACCTACTCAAGACAGGCGCGGATCCAGAGTGTGGTCCACCTGGCTGGGCCCCTCTTTAGAAAGAATAAATAAAAAGGTAAGAAAACTTACACAACATTTCACAAAAACAACAATGTAATTGCTACAGCTATTTCGTCGCTTAGTAGCTTCAGACAACTAAAAACTAAAACGTAGGGAACAGAGTTTCGTTAAATTTTGTGTAAGTTTTGTTTTAATTTATTATGGGAAACGATGGAAGCTGTGTGAAACACCAATGCTACCAATGATTTCTCCCTAGCTCTACCTCGCGGCGCGATCATGTACTATTTTCGCGACAACCTTTTTTTTCGGCACACAGTCCCCGTATGCTTGCATGATCTATTTTATTATTCATGATCTATGGCGTAACATACTTGGGAAAATAACTTTCGACAATGATTTCTTGCCTATTTACATTTACAATTCTTTTGAATGACTGACATAACATAAAACAGATGTAAGCTCATCTTTTGTTCACTTTTTGTCTTTTTATTTTATTTTAGGTTACATTCCTATTGATTTATGGAAATTCACTTTGGATCCCTAGGATTTTTTAAAAAAATCCATCTGAAATAGCCGACCTCGGGAGGTTTTTTGACCTAGTTTATTATAATACAATAAGTAAAACATAGGTACAATTATTTCACTCACAATTTGAGTTAGCGTATGAAGCATGTAGGTGTTTCTCCTATTGTGTATTATTACTATTTTATTTTATTGTAAATTGTCTGCTCGAAACAATAAACTCTCGTTCATTTATGTGATCATTGAGACAACATTTAAATAACCTTTAGGACTTTTTGTCTACGATTAACAACCATAGTTAATAAATCACCTGGTTGCAATATACAAGTTTTGTTCCATTATTAAAGCCAGATCCTTATTGAGTGTAAGAGTATTCTAGTATCCTAGTGAATAATTACAACATTAAAATGTTGACAATATAATTTGTTTATTATAAATGCCATACCTGCATCCGTTCCACTCTTCTTGCTATACCGATGACAACTAGGCCCTGCTTCACAAATTCCTTTGCGATTTCTGCTCCAATACCTGCACTCGCACCGGTTACCACGGCAACACGACCTGTCCAACGTTCCATCTCGTACTGTTCTGAAACTGAATGTGAGTGCGAGAGATTGTATCGCAGTTAGTTAAATAGTCCCTGATTAAGATAATAGTTGTATAGTTAGAACAGTTATCAGGACTCCTCCTATATATGATTCTGTACAATTCAAAAGTAGGCTACAATTAAAAAATTATTATCCAAGTCATGAATGTTTGGATATAACAGGATTTAGCAATATTTTAAAATAATTCGACCACGCAGCTGAGTTGAGCGAATTTACAAAATTAAGTCTATATGTTTTAGGGTTTCAACCAACTATTTGGGAAATTGATCTACTCCTACTCACGAAGGCGCTGAATAGTTGCCTTTGTGTACGAAATATATTAGTCAAATTTGTGTGCACCTAAGCCTCCAGCTTTGACTCACGCGTTCCTTCGTTCCACTCACAGCGGAAAAACTCGCAGAGTTTGAACTCCGATCCTTGCGGCCACGGATTATAGACTGCTTAGCTTCGCTCTCAGAGTACAAACTCGGCCGACGGCCTCGGATCGGAAGACCCCCCCCCCCCCCTCCCCGGGCTACTAGGTAAAATAACCCAAGGGTACTTTTATGGTATTTTATGTTTTTGGGGGACACAAGTAGCTATAAGGTGGTGTAAAAAAATAAAATGTGCAGAATAATATCCTACATTTAAATTAAAGACTAATAATAACATAAAAATCAATAATTTCTTTGCTATCCAGTGAAACTGGGTTCATAACGAATTATACCGTACTGAACAATATTCATGACCGGAAATAGCCCTCCTTTCAACCGAGGCAAGAATATATTTCGGCGCATCCTCCTCCCGCTCCCTACCACACTCACTTCATTTAAAAATACTTAACAAAAATAAAAGCATATCTTACCTATACTTAAGTCAATGCTATTAATTATTACAGCTTCGTACTTTTACTCATCAACACGCAACACCCTATGGTGCAAGCAGACAAGCAAAATTCAGCTGTGTGAAATTTCAACACTCCTCTATTGTATTGTTTGTAATAATTTTTAAAAGAATCTAAATAGTTAAATGATTTTTCTTCACATAAATACCTTACTTCCTTGTACTGCTCGCAGTCCTGTTTTGATCACTTTCTATACGGTGACGTACGTTTCGCCTATTTTTTCAGGCATTTTCAAACCGTTTATAACAAATTTAAAAAAATGATTTGCATTTGTTTAATGCTCGTCGAAAACTATAAATATACATACACACTCCACAAACATTAACACAAAAACACAAACACACGTAATTAGGCATGAATATGCCGATGTAGTTTATATTAAAATAGCATCTCGCACACGTGCGTCTCGGCCCATCCTTGTCTCAGTACTGATTTGTTCTCTGTGGCCACATACAAACTGCCCCACTTTTTGTGGGTCATTTCTAATATACAAACTGCCCTACAAGGTCCAGGTATAAAAACAAGGTACAGGCCGGGGTGTCGGCGACATACAAACTGCCCTACTTTTCTACCTGACACAGGTACGGTATATTTCCCTCCGAATTCCCTCATACCAATAAATAGTTTATATTAGACAATAACTAGTAGACCCACTTCGTTTGCATACATTGTTTAGACATACAAATTAATACAGATAATTTATGAACCAAGTTGAAATAGCCAGTAGACTATATTCGTGTATTTATTTATCTGTTATTCTTATCTAATAGGAACCGCACTATGTTATATGTTATCTTATCTTACACGCACTTATCTTATAGTAACCGTTGCGTGCTTACGCGCCCTTATCTAATAGTACCTTTGCGTGCTTACACACACTTATCTAATAGTAACCGTTGCGTTCTTACGAGCACTTATCTAATAGCAGCCGTTACGTGTATTCGTGTATTTATTTATCTGTTATTCTTATCTAATATTTAACCTAACCTAACCTAACCTTACCTAACCTTACCTAACCTAACCTAACCTATTATATAAGCACGCAACGGTTCCTATTAGATAAGAATAACAGATAAATAAATACACGAATATACTGGCTGTTTCAACTTGGTTCATAAATTATCTGTATTATTTTGTATGTCTAAACAATGTATGCAAACGAAGTGGGTCTACTAGTTATTATCTAATTTAAACTATTTATTTATTGGTATGAGGGAATTCGGAGGGAAATATCCCGTACCTGTGTCAGGTAGAAAGTAGGGCAGTTTGTATGTCGTCGACACCCATCGATGTATAAACACACTGGATCGCTGGCTGCGTGTATTGAATACGGTCCGGCTGGCCTAGCCGCTTCCCCCACCACTGGAGGGACAGCAACAACACGTGAAGCATTCAAAGTTAATGCAACGCTCACAAATGTTTTAATTTATTTTGCTCAACTTCAACAACGGCACCAAACATTATTTGTAAAATAATCATTTTAATTTCTAAACAATTTTTAATTGTTATACAGTATGTAACACTTATTTTTATAGTAAACTAGTGGACCCAGCAATGCTTCGCTATTGCTTGATTTAATTTAAAAGTTAGTAAAGTTATTCCATTGACTTAAGTGATCGAATTGTAAGCTCTCAGTGTAAGCTTGTTTCCAAAGCCAGTTTGTGTCTTAACTGTAAGTCGAATTTAAAAACTAATATTTTGCGGGTAGCAAATTAGATTTTCAACAAAATAGTATTCTTGATTTTTTCCGTATCTCAAACCATAAGCTCACAAAATGACCGTAAACTTCAAATTTGTAAAAAATTCTACCAAGTTTTTGTATTTCAACCATTTAGTCAACACGTTTATTCTAAACTCATTCAAAAGTGTTCCATAGCTTTTTTGTAGATAAAGGTTTAAAGAATTCATATATGCCAGTTTTGCAAGTAAACAAAATGATTGAAGTAAAATTAACAAAGTTATTAGCTCAAGGAACAAGCATCCTATTACTTTAAATGAGCAATTCTTGTACTGTATCTATCTTTGTTTGTATCTGTCGTGGATCTCGAAAACGGCTGTAACGAATTCAAAGAAATTTTGTATTTAGGTGTAGTATTGATTTTTAAGTACACCCATATAGTTGTATTTCGTGTAAAAACGCAATTTTTTTAGAAAATCTAATTTAAAAGTTGAAAAATTTTAACATGGAGTCTTATGGGTTGCCATGTTGGTTACAAAATTACAACGAAATAGTAAATAAAGCAATCAAAACAGCTGTTTATAAACAAGCCATGAGATTGAGTATTATCCTAAATCAGCTGTTCATTGGATAGTTTTTAATTACTATTAAAAAACAATCTAATTTATACTGTTTTAGCACGTTAGAATTAGAATAAATTGTTCTGATTTAACAATTTATTTTATAAAAAAAAGTAAACTTGGCAAAAATGGATAAATTCTAATAGTCAATTTTGTAATATAGGCCTGGCTCATTTCTGAAACATAGTATTGAGGTTATGTTTACTACTGTATATTTAGTCCTGGTTTCAAAACATTAGTTGACAGAAGATAGTAGAACTAGGACTAAAATCGTAATGAAAGTTTCTCATGTTTCTAAAGCATGTATTTGAGGTTATAATTAATCTTGTAATTACCGTTAATATATTTAAGCCTGGTTTCATAATTTTACAAACCAATGTACAAACGAGCCAAAGATTAACGAGATTCATTAGCGAATTTTCCAACTGCGAGCGAAGCGAAGCGTCCAGGGGCAGAGCCCCTAGTGTTTAGTAACGAAAGGAAAAAGTTCAACTTTAGGCCTATATAAAAAGTAGTAAACATTTTTTGTAATTTTTTTCATAAATGTAAAAAAGTTTCGTAATTTAGTTCTAAAATAGAACTGTATAAAAGTATTGATCAATCTCAAATTTCTTATTTTGAAAACACCAGTTTTTATGTTCCTACTACAAGACTGCTAACAAAACTAGGCCTGTTTTGAATAGTAATTTAGGAATACTATTTCCTCTGCCCAAAAATGACATATTATTATAAAAAAGTGTAGAGGATAAATCAAAGAATTGAACTGTATATAACAACAACAACGTGTATCACTGTCCATCTATCACGCTGCCCACCGCGGGTCTATCCCTCCAGTGGAGGGGGAAGCTCCACGCCGGCCGGCTCGTTTCTCGAACCTTTCAGACTACTCAGCGCGCAATCCAGTGTGTTTATACATCGATGTCGACACCCCGGCCTGTACCTTGTTTTTATACCTGGACCTTGTAGGGCAGTTTGTATATTAGAAATGACCCAAAAAAAGTGGGGCAGTTTGTACGTAGCCGTTCTCTGTAGTTTTATTTATTTTGGAGATTGAAGCGGTTCTGCTCTGATGATACTGTCAAACAAAGCGTTGGATTGGAAATGTATTTTCTCGTTTAACAAAGAATTTGGGTCTGAAATAGTTGCTTTATAAATGTGGAATTCTTCAATTACGTTCATGGTTGGTCCTTTGGAGCATTTATTTAAAATTTGCAAATTATTTTGGATATTGGTGTAAGTATGACCGGTGTCTATTAAATGTTCAGCAAATTTTGATTGGTTTGTGTTGAGATTACGGTTGGGAATGTGCTATTTGAAACGAGTTTTGAACGATCTCCCTGTTTGACCTATATAATGTTTTACGCAGTTGTCACAAATGATGTTATATATTCCACTAGCGTTGTAAGGACAAACCTCTTTATGTTTTGGTTTTATTGCTTTATCCAAATTGTTTTTTGTTTTAAAAGCCAGTTTATAACCTTGTTTACGAAATATTCTGTCTGCAATGTTGTCAAGTAACCCATGGTAGTCAATACTTATATATTTTGGTTTTTCTTTTATTATTTGGTTTTGTTTTTTTCTCTTTTTTGTTATAAGTCGATCTATTATTGTGTTTTGTTATAAGTCGATCTATTATTGTGTGTTCATAACCATTTGAAATTGCTATCTGTTTTATTATGTTAATTTCTTGATCGAAATCTGCTTTGTTCATTGGTATATTGATTGCTCTATGTATGAAACTATTGTATGCTGACATTTTCTGGTTGTGGGGATGATTAGAGGTGGCGTGTATTGTATGATCTGTTTGAGTGGATTTCCTATATACTTTGAAAGCAAATTTGGTTCCAACTTTGGTAATGGTTAAATCAAGAAAGTTTAAACTATTGTTGACTTTCATTTCACAAGTGAATTCGAGGGAAGGGTGTATTTTATTTAAATAATTTTTAAACATATGTATTTGTCTCACTGTTCCATTGAAAAGACAAATCGTGTCGTCGACGTATCTGTGGTATAGGCATATGTTTTTATAAAACGTGTTTGACGGATTCATTATGTGTTTCTGTTCAATATGATTGAGAAATATCCCTGATAAAATGCTTGATAGTGGAGATCCCATAGCCAGTCCTTTTGTTTGGATGTAATATTTTTTGTCAAATTCAAAATAGTTTTGCTGTAAACAATTTGTTATTAGGGTAATGAGATCTTCCAACTTATCATTGGTCAGTGTATTTTTTTAATTTGTTATAAACGGTTTGAAAATGCCTGAAAAAATAGGCGAAACGTACGTCACCGTATAGAAAGTGATCAAAACAGGACTGCGAGCAGTACAAGGAAGTAAGGTATTTATGTAAATATATCCAGTCCAGTAAGGCAAAAAACAAAAATAAATCATGAATTCAGCCAGCTACGCTAAACTTGCCTACAAATTCAAAAATGATAATATGAATGATTTGAAGAGGAAACTATATTTTCGTTTGGTATAAGGTAAACATGATTTATTGTTAGGATTCTATTCTTGTATTTAATTGAAATACGTAGCTTCAACGACTTAGGCGCGTTATCAGTTACCTTTTTCCATTATCCAGAGCGTCTGGAACTGTATACGATACGTTTGTGAGAGTTTTGATTAGTTAATTGACAACAAAGTGAAATAAGTTTATAAAATAAGAACTTTCAAGTATACAGTTCAATTCTATGATTTATTCTTTATAATTTATTATAATAAAATTTAATTTTTGGGTAAAGCATATATTCCTATTCAAAATAGGCCAGATTTTTTTAGCACATTTTGTTAGTCTTGTAGTAGGAACATAATCACTGGTGTTTTCTAAACAAAAACTTTGAAATTTATATATATTTTTATACAAATCTATTTAATACTAAATTATAAAACTATTATACAAATTATATCTGCTAGGATCCATGAAATAAGTTTTAGTACAATTTTCTGTCAATCCTAACGTAACACTTTTACTTAAATTTGTCAACGCATTTCGGAGTTCCTCCATTATCAAGACCTATTTCAGTACGTTATAAAATTGTACTAAAACTTAAATTATAAAACTTTTATTTATTTTTTAAAAATTTACAAAAAATGTTTACTACTTTTTTATGTATTCCTAAAGTTGGATTTGTTTTCCGTTACTTAACATTTTTTGTTTCCTGAGCTAATAACTTTTAAACTTTCATAATTTTTTTTAGTTGAATATATGAATTTGGACCCTTTTCTATAAAAAAGCTTCTGAACACTTTTGGATTGGGAAATAATTGCTATATTTGGCAAATTTTTGAATAAATGCTTGCAAGCCAGCATTTGCAAAGTTTTTTTTTCAAAATTGCCGCCAATTATAGTAACTATACCCCAATCCAAAAGTTTTCCCGTAGCTTTTTTTGTAGGAAAAGGTTCAAAAAATTTATATACAGCAGATACCAGTAAAAAACTGATTGTTGTAAAATTTTCAAAGTTATTAGCTCAAGAAACAAAAAATGTTCATTAATAGAAGAAAAAGTTTAACTTTAGGCCTACATAAAAAGTAGAAACATTTTTTGTAATTTTTTTCAAAACATACAAACGTTTTGTCAGGTAGTTCTAAATAGATTATGTACAAAAATTTATCAATTTAATTTTTTTTAACACCAGTTTTTATGTTCCTTCTACAAGACTGCAACAAAACTAGGCCTAGTTTGAATAGTAATTTAAACTACTATTTTTGGCTTTGTATAAAAATGAATTATTATTATAAATTGTAAAGAATAAATCATAGAATTGAACTGTATGTCACTTTGTTTTACTGGTTTCACTAAGATTTTATTCTGTGGTCGATGGGTACAGTATTATTTATTGATATACTTATCGAATAACTCATTTCATTTCACGATATAAAAAAATATCCCAAATGAGAGCACAACATGGAATACATTAATACAATGGTGTACACTGACAAACGCCGACACAAATGCTAGGTCGAAAGGCGGTCTGAACCGAAAGAGGAAATTAAACGTAGCCACACGGCAATTTAGCGTTTGTATTGTGTGTTGAGTTCTCGTGATAGCTTGCTTGTGTTTAATTAATTGTTTTTGTATAAGAAAAGTAATTCCTTGATATAATTTATTTGTTTAGGTTTACAGTCTTTTAAAAAGGATTTAAATTTTTTATAAGGGCTATTGACTAAACAAGAGACATTTTGCTAAGTTTTTGCTTAAAATAGTATGTGTCTCTAAAATTTGCTTTTGCTGTATACAAGTAAAAAATAGTTACATATACATGTGCACTTATAAAGTAAGCATATTACCTGCAGCCTTAAACTTGCCAAAGACACGTAAAATAGGGGGTTTAGAAGTGAACATTTTAAAATTTTTCTGGCGGATTATTTTTGTTCATTACCGGCAGCGTTCCGGTACTGGAAAAATTACAAGTAGGCCTAAACCTCTGGTTTTTTGACACAGTTACAGGTTAATTTCTGTCACATTACATTTTATGCAATAAGCAAGGGCTATAAAAACACTGGCAGCATTGTCAAAAAAAAAAAAAAAAAAAAAAAAAAAAAAACATAAAGTGCCTTAAAACACAACTAATAATGTAACATGTTTCTGCTACGTATGGCCGCAACTCGACGCTGCCCCTGCACTGGCTACTGAGTTACGGTGTCGATCACATCAAAAATAACTAACATTATCGTATTAAAATATATATATATTTGATTAAATAATAGTAACACTTAACCATGAATAGCAAATTTTAATTCCATTAATATGTTTTTCCTGAAAAATAATGAATTGTTTAGAGTAATATGCAAAACTCTTTTTTTTGTACAAATATTAGTCATTAGTTTATAGCAATGAAATACTTAACACTAAGTGAGAGTCCTAGGATTGTGATTAAAGTTTTTTCTTATTGGTCTAAATCTTGCAAGAAGATTGATCCGTCACTTGTTTTTATTCGATTAGTGGTTCAAATTATAATATTGTATTGGACCGAACTATTTCTGAGAATTTAAGGGAGGTGGTGACAATGACCGCAGGCATGAGGGTGGCCGGGCGGTCGGTTTCAAAACAATAGCATTGTTTTGGGCCGACCGACCCCTACACCTTCCCCTCTATACTTGTTCCCGACTTGTTGTGACCTCCTGGTTTTATGGAAAATGTTTAGTTCTGTAAGGACAATTGGGAATTGATGCTTCAATTATTATTTTGTTTTTTAATTTATTTGTAAAATTATATTTCGCTAATAAGGTTATAATGATGAAAACCAACCAATGGATACAATACATTTACTGGTCCAAAAACAAAACTGTTTTACACAAACTGTTCCTTATTTTTGTTTGTGAGTGTTTTGGTTGAACACTAGAATAATGATGCAGTTTCATACTCCGTGGTCAACATGTGTTGTTTCTGTTTCTTTGTGGGTTGGTGTAAACTCCAATATTATTGAACCCATTAAGTTTAAACAATATTTCACTGGTAGAGTGCTGGATAAAATAGTAGTAGTCTATACAAAACGCTGACTAGGTCTATAAGAAAAAGAGTACATAGAACATTTCGGATGTTAGTTTTAATCTCTATAGGCCTACTTTAAAAGTGTAAATTAACTGAATTCAATTACACAAAATTACTATCTACACTAAACAAAAATGAAAAACGTTTGTATATTTTGTTTAGTTAATTGTGTATGACTATTTTACTGATAATCTGAAAAAACCTATGATTTGCTAAATATTGTCTGGGAACCGGAGTTTTGCCTACGGGTGTCTTTTAGATGGGGGGGGGGATGCCGTCGGCAACCTCTTGGTGCGGAGATTTGCCTACGGTGGGGGCGGGAGAAAGAGAGTGTGAGGGAGGGAGAGAGACACCGTTTCTTGTAGTGATTATTAAAGAGCATCCACCTTTCTCGTAATTATAATACGACGAAATATTATAATTATACAAATATTATAATCATACTGTTATCGGCAAAATACTGTGACTAAACCGTTTAGGTAAGTCCTCTAGTTTTTTTTTAATTCTAATTATATAAAGTGATAATACGACGAAATATTATAATTATACAAATATTATAATCATACTGTTATCGGCAAAATACTGTGACTAAACAGTTTAGGTAAGTCCTCTAGTTTTTTTTTTTATTCTAATTATATAAAGTGATAATACGACGAAATATTATAATCATACAAATATTATAATCATACTGTAATCGGCAATATACTGTGACTAAACAGTTTAGGTAAGTCCTCTAGTTTTTTTTATTCTAATTATATAAAGTGATAATACGGTACCTGTAAAGTGATAATTTTTGTACCTGGCAGAATTCTTTCTTTTATAATCGCTAGAAGAGTCTCTTTGTCTCTCTTCTCTACAGGAATCTCTCTTTCTCCCCCTCCCCCTCTCGCGCCCACCCCCAACCGTAGGCAAAACTCCGCAGTATGAGGAATTCGCGGATGGGGACCCTTTCTACCTGATACCCGTAGGCAAAACTCCTACACTCATATTGTCTTCAGGGTAATATACAGGAAATAAGCGATCAAACAGCCCGTGTTATTGGGTGGCAGCGATCATTACATCAGTAAAAGTACAGTACTATGATCACACAAGTATAATTTGCGTTATATACAGAATTGTAAAATTTAATAAATATATTGGAAATGGCTTACCGTCTTTCGTAGTCGGAACAATGCCATGAAGTTCCTGACCTAGAATAGTTCTCAAGTTACATTATTATGGGTTCTGTAACTTTTTTAACCTAGGGTGCATATTGAATCAAAGAAATAAATGGAAGTTTGTGAAAAGGGGGACATACGAATTGCCACAAATTTTGGGTCCATCTGAAACGCACGAACTGCCACGGTCATTAGAGGGGATTAGAAAGGGTCATTTCGCAAGATAAGAAACACACGAACTGCCACAAGGGTTCGGTCAGGTAGCGGCTCCAAGTGAGGGAAAAACGGGAATTATTCTCCCTCGGTTACCCCCATCCCCCCACCCACATACTTGTCTTCTTTTCTGGTATTTTCGAAGGCCTTAAACAGTCTTGTTACATACCTAACAGTGGGAAGATGTCTCTTCCGGAATTTAGTGTGGTAACGGTGGGGGCGGGGGAAAGAGAGTGTGAGGGAGGGAGAGAGACACCGTTTCTTGTAGTTATTATTAAAGAGCATCCACCTTTCTCGTAATTATAATACGACGAAATATTATAATTATACAAATATTATAATCATACTG
>JAGFPH010005357.1:60542-80647 GCA_018207615.1 Philaenus spumarius
GAAATATTATAATTATACAAATATTATAATCATACTGTTATCGGCAACATACTGTGATTAAACAGTTTAGGTAAGTCCTCTAGTTTTTTTTTTATTCTAATTATATAAAGTGATAATACGGTACCGTCAACTGGGGTAACTTTGGCCCTTAAGGGTAACTTTGGCCCAAATCTTGGAAAAAGATAATTTGATCTACTGTGGGTTACCAAATAGAGCTATCGACATGATTCTTGTGATAAATCATAGGTAGCAGCACTGGCTAGACTCCAATACCAAGATTGTTGTAGTTCCATCTTTTGCCACCACTACAGTGCTGCTCCATATTTATATTTACTTGTTGTGGCTGTTTTGTTATAAACCAACTTTTGTTTGCACATCCAGAACTATTCATATTTTTTAACTGGTAAGTACATGACAGCTTTCATTTAACATATATTAAAAGTATTTTAAGTATGTCTTTTTTGAAATTTATCTTGTTTATTTTTAAAATTCGATTTTCTTGATTAGGCTAAGTTTGGCCCAAGAATTGGGGCAAGATTAGCCCAACATGGAATCTGCTTCGGGAAGCAAATATGCTTCTATTCCTAAAGATGTGTTCCCAACATTGCTAAAAGAGCTCATGAATAATTTGGACGAAAACAAGGGAAGTAATTTGGTTGCTGGGTTTAAAAAATGTGGAATTCATCCTCTGAACAAACAAAAGTTACTAGACAAACTACCCGAAAATCAAAATGTTGATTATGACTCCGTTGGAGATTCCTTTTTGGAACAACTTGAAAACAAACGAGCCGAATACCTACAAACTGGTGGACCAAAGAGGAAGAAGAAGAAGATCCAAGTACCTGCAGGAAAAAGTATAACTGTTAATGACTTATCAGAGGAATCATACCTACAGCCATCAACAAGTGGTGTAACAGCTCGAAAAACAAAATCTCAAAGACAAACACAAAATGGGAAAAAGGAAATAAAGTCAAGAAAACGAAGTAAACAAATTTTCTATTCTAGCTCATCAGAAGATGAAGACGATGTAGAAGTTGTATTAGAGTCTGATGAAGTTAGTGAAACTTTCTCAGACCTTGAAGATAGCATTCAAGATCATGAAGCCCCCCTTCTCGATTCTTCAGTCTCTAACGACCCATCGGAGTTTGACATTGACAATTTTGTTATTGTAAATTATAATGAACAAAAGTATCCTGGAAGGATTATAAGTCTTTCTAGCAATGGCCCTACAGTTCAGTGCATGGAAAAAAAGCTTAAGTTCTGGCGCTGGCCCGAAAAGAATGACACTTTTTCTTATGACTGGGAAGATGTATGTTGTAAAATAAAACCACCAAAAATTGCTTCAAAACGAAACCAGTTCATTGTACCAGAACTGGATGTGTTTTTTACTTAGTATTTTTGTTAAAATTGAAGAGTAACATATAACATAACATTAGAAGCAACAGTTTCAAAATAAATGTTGAATACATGTTGTTAAAACTTTCGTAAAATGTTTAGTTTCATTTTATTTTATCCCCAACTCATTGTACAGTGCCTACCTACATAAACCCATAATTAAAATTGGGGTAACATTGTCAGAAATCATATTTGGCCTTAGTTTTCATGATATTTTACATTAGGGCCAATGTTTCCCCAATTAAAGGCAAGATTGGCCCAAATTTTCAAAAAATCTTAAAAAAATAAATAATAAGTTCTGAGTTTTAAAAACCAGTCAATATACGCTTTGAAGTATGCAGAGTTCAAAAACAAATAGTACATGGAAGTTAATTAATTATATATGAGGAATATAAGGCAATTTATATGAAAAAACTCAAAAAATGGGCCAAAGTTACCCCAGTTGACGGTACCTGTAAAGTGATAATTTTTGTACCTGTTTGAAATATAAGTAATGTGCAGGAATATCATCGAGGGATAACCGCGGGAGTATAATTCCCGTTTTTCCCTCACTTGTAGCCGCTACCTGACCGAACCATTGTGGCAGTTCGTGTGTTTCTTATCTTGCGAAATGACCCTTTCTAATCCCCTCTAATGACTGTGGCAGTTCGTGCGTTTCAGATGAACCCAAAATTTGTGGCAGTTCGAGTGCAGCCGTGAAAAGCGTCGACTGAGTGTACGATGAAGTGTCATATTAATGTAAACTTAAATACAGTACTTTACTTCAAATACTTGGAGGCTGGAAGGGGCAGATAAAATATTGTTTTCGAAATGGTCACAGCTTGAGCTGGTCATTGACTTCATCAAGGATTTTATCCTATTGTACGAAATATTCACCCCAGATGAAAAAGTTAGTCAATTACGTAGTTTGTGTATCATAAGGCCAAAATAAAGAAGTAAAAGTGTTTCGCTCGGTAAATAGTGATGATTTGACGTAGTAGATCACCGAATGAATGATTAAATTTGCAAGACCTTATAGACAGTATTATACAGGTGGCTGGTGATAAGTGTTAACAAAATGTTGGTGATAAACTATTTGGCACCAGTGACGACATAGTGCATATTAATTTTGTTTTACTATCATGGTCTTTGATTAATAAATACTTTTTTAAATTAAAAATTGGAACTTATACACGAAAAAACTGAAATTTCTTAACCATGCATGCATTTTTGTTAAGTTTAAGGTCATTTTCAGAATTTACATATAATTTCCAACCAGAATTACATAAAATATAAAATTAGCTGCTAAAGGGTGTAACAGAAACACCTATTAAGCAGCTCGGATACAATTAAAAGGAACATAACTTATTAGGTATCAAATTTTATAAAGTATTGTGTCAAATTAACAAATTTAAAAATAAATATCGACTATGTTTTGTTATTAACTATTTTTAATAAATAATAAGCTTTATATATTAAATATTTAGGAGATTGCATAGTAGTTAATTAGTACAGTCTTCTTTAGCAACATTATAGATTAAATTTAATCATAATTAAAGAATTAGAGTGTAGTTAGTTCAGAAGAGTGATTAGTTGCAATTTAAGAAAACAATTTAAATTTTAATTACATTAAGTAAAAATAGATTCAATTTTAAAATTAAATGTTAAGAAACTGAATAATAAATAATTTGTGCAGTTTCTCAAGTACAATTTTCATTTAAAAATAGTATCACGTACATTACATTAAGATACTAAATCAGGGTGATTCAGGAAGAAGCGGAAAAACTTTCAGGAAAATCACGAGTGTTCTAGGAGTGAAAATAAAGAAAAATGTTCACATAATTAACATAGCTTCGAAATGCTCCGTTTTCCAGTTATAAATTTTGTTGTACAAAATAAATGTCTTTGGATGTAGAAAATCTATTGAACGCAAATTTTGGAATCATATTGGACATCTTTTACTTTTTACCAACGTACAAAAAACCAAAACCTTTTCATACATTTTCAAAATGACTGGTGAGGTAAAAATTATAGATTGGGTGAAACTCATATAAAAATATTATTTTCTATCTTTATTTTATGAGAGGCATCTTCTACTGATGAGGGAGGAAACTCTGTAAAATTAAGAGTGAAAGGAGTACGTGCTGAAATTTAGAGTGTAAAGGCTACGTTCAGTTTAGTAAACATAATGCTCCAGTTCCAACTTTGCATTCTATCATACTCGGGAGATGATCGAGATTAATTAATTATAATGGCAAGGATGTTATAAAAAGAGGTAAATAAGGACATCTAAAATTTCTACTTCTTCTACAGAAATAACCATGAAAATGTTGACATTCTTAAACTATACATGGTGATCATTATATCTTTACCACATATCTTGTAAACTAATTTATTTGTCAAAAAGTTGTAAATGGGGATCTTCCTTTCATTTTTGTTGGATTTAAAAATCTGTTTTTGAAACTTTAAAAAATTAACACTATTTTCTAATAGAAAATGTCAAATGAAAAGGACAACCATTTTTTTAAGTCTTCTAATTACTTAAAAGTTTAATAATTGTTATAATTTTTGGATATTTTTTTACTAACACAATGGTTTAGTAGTTAAAAGGGCTCATTATAAAATAATTGATGTTTGAACCACATTTGGAAGTTTATTTTCCTTACTTCCCATTCTTAAATTAAGTTAAACATGTAATTAGATATCAGAAAATACCAATGCAGTACTAAATTGAAATAAATAATTTGTGATTCGCAAACATTATATTAAACAACAATATAAATTTGAAAAATCTTTAAACTATACATTTGGGAAATGTTTGCAAAACATAATCATGAGTAATTGAAAAAATAATTGATTAAAATTATTTAATTTGTAATTAATTGATAAAATGTAACAAAAATGTATTTTTAGAGTTAAATTAACAACTTAAGTTTTTATAGTTTAACAACTCTAACTTAACTTATGATTACAGGCCTACTTAAGTACTTAACCAATTATATTTTACAGAATAATAGTTATTTTTAAAGGTAAAAAATAAACAAAATTTAAAATCTCAAAGACGCTAGGTACATTATTGATTTTATTTTTTGACAAATAAACAGTTTATGTAATACCACTGGAGACAAAGATAAAATGAAAGCCCTGCTTACTATATTCTGTATTCGGGACCATTCCTAGAGAGGGGGGAAGTGGAACAGCTGCCCCGGGCGCCGCATCAAGGCGCCATGAGCTGCCGATCAAAATTTTGTATTGCCTTTTGGGAGTAAAGTTCACTTTACGCTGCTGTCAGACAGTAAAATCGTAGAATTATCATTTAGTACACACAGGGAGTGTAGGCACCCAGGGCACCCCATTCTATGGACTTAGGGTTTACCAAACATTCATGACTACATGAGTCATGAATGTTTGGTAGTAGTCTATACAGTACCAGTCCATAGAATGGGGCGCCCCGGGTGCCTGCACTCTCTGTGTGTTGAATGACAATTCTACAGTTTCTAACATAACTGATACTGAATAGGTTGTTCATAGGTATACAAAATAATGACATTGTCTTTTATAAAAAAATGTTTTATAATGCTAATGGTAACATATGAGTTTTTGTTTTCAAAATGATATGAAAATAAACTTTATTACATTTAAAACTACTCTACAGTGCTTAAACATATTCATCAAGAACACAATATTTGTTGAACACTTAAAATAATGATACATGGCTGTACCTATGGCTATACTGATTTAATAACAGAATCATGTGACAAGTAAAATATGATGATTTTGCAAACTGGAAAGATTTTTAATAATTCGATCATGCTGCTGAACCGCTGGCGTAAGTTTACAGAATTTACAAAATTAAATTTATATTTTAGGGTGTCAACCAACAATTTGGGAAATTGATCAACCCACGAAGGTGCTGAATAGCTACCTCTGTTTACAAAATATATCAGTAAAATTTGTTTGCACCTATAAAAAACTTTTTTTTTAGAAGCTTACAGTTTCGATTCATGCGGTGTATCGTTCCACTCGCAGCAAAAAAACTCGCTTTGTGAATTGCTTCGCTTCGTGCACAGCGTACAAACTTCGGCCTTCAGCCTCAGATCAGAAGATCTCTATAGTAAAATCTCCCACGTTTATTGGGAACTTTTATGGTATTTTACCTTTTGATGGATTTTAGGGATTTTAAGGTCTTGTAAAAAAAAAACAAAATGTCTAGAATAATATCCTAATTTACTTTTTTAGATAAATTCCTAAAAAGTTTTATTCTAGTATGAAAATTCTCAAAAAATAGTTACTTCCGGTTGTTGAATTTTTTTGGCAAACGAACTCGTCCAAGCGACTTAGACAACCAATGTGTGTACAAAATTTGGACCAAATCGGACTTAAAATGCAGCTTTTAGAGTGCAATATATATAAAAACATTTAATGACATCCCAAAATGTGTTTTGGTGTCCATGATCGGTGCTCATTTACTACTCCCAACCACAAGAGTCGCTGCAATAGCTCATCTTTCCTATGGAAATCAGCTGTTAATCAAGTTAACATTGTGTGGTTTATTAGTTAATTAGGTGCATATTATAAATCACATACTTTTAAAACTGTTCTTATAGTGGTTATAACTATACAAAAAATGTTTCTATTTTAATAATAGTTTGTATTGGCACTTAATACAAAAATATACAAATTTGTCTATATGGGTTAACAGTATGAAAAAAAGTACAAATCTATGGTATAAAAACCCAAATGGGATAAAATATATAAATGTGAACATAATGTAGTGAATTGTTTTTATTGCATTTTAAAATATTAATTTATTTTGAATTTTTTTAAGTTGTTAAAATTTAAAAATCTTTCATGAATGCAAGTTTATGCTTAAAAATACAGGATGTGAACTTAACAATGGTTATTTAAATGTAAATTGTTGTATGTTTACTGTTGAAATTGCAAAATACATTTTTTTTGTCAATAAAATTACAGTAACAAATATTTAGTAGCTATGTAAGTACTATACAATTTATTTATTTTACACAACATCGTGCTTTTTTTCTGTGTAGAACACAATAACATCTTACAACAAATGAACTAAACTTAGGTGTAATTATGTATAAAAAGTAAACACACAAATAATAATCATTTAAAAAATTGGTTAAAAAATAATTAGTAAGTTAGAAATAATACCGCTAAATAAATGCAAAAAAAATAAAAATAAAAAAAATAATAAAAAAATAATAATGACATCACTTCAAGTTTTTCTTGTAAATTATTCATGAATATCATACCAATTATCAATGGTCACATATTTAATTAAAAATAAGACAATTAAAATGATAAACTGATTTGCATGTTTAAAAGTGCACTATTCATTTGACATGAATTAGAACTATCACAATAAAATAAATTAACCTCCAAGTAAATTGGTGAACTGGCTTCTGAAACAAAAGAAAAATATTTATGAGCTTTGATGAGTTTGGCTTTTATTACAAATATTTTATGAGATTACCTACCTTTTGGAGAAATAAGAGTTTTCAATTAATTTGTGTGTATTTATACCAAACTATAGTCTGTCCGCTCGACCGTGATATTGTCCGCGAGAGGAAAGAAGTCCTCTGATCTGGGACGGTATGCAGCAGTGTTTGTATGTTACCGCACGGCATTTGCAGGCGCTCCGCGTTGTAAAAACCTTTCGCGCCCCATAGTTTTGTTTAAATAATATTATATATTTATTTATATATCTAATTATTCTGAAAATGTTAAGTGCATTTTGCTAGTAAAGATTTTTTAAATCCCATCTTGTATGTTTTGGTGTATTTGTGAGTGTTTTGACGACGTTGGTTTTATACAATGTTATTAAATTAATTAATTATTAATTAATGTAATTAATTAATTAATCGTACAATAATTATTACAGTACAAACACTGCAATAATTTACAAATTTTACATGTACTTTATTTCTATTTAATACAGTAGTTTTTCTTTTTTTAGCGACCGCTAATAATCAAAACCGCGAATACCAAGCCCGCGAATGTCGAGGGATTTACTGTATATCAGTTTTTTTAGTTGGCCTATCAAAAAGCTTTTGCTAGTTTTGTATATACATTTAAAATGGTTTACAATTTAATATTGTATAGTAATTTAAGAACTTGTAAACACTATGTACATAAGTGTAAATATAATCTTACTTGTAAATACAATAACGGTTTTTCTTACTGCCTAACTATACAAAATTGTACAGTAACAACTTTATTTCTCAAAAACAAACTTTTTTATAGTAATCCTATACTGTAATAAAGTTGGTTTTTAAAACTGGAAGGCTTATCAAACCTTAATGGTTTTCCCAACACTATTAACACAATTAAATAGCTACAATAAATCAAAACCTCAATTGGCTATTTTACATGTTTTGCCACAGTGAATGTGACCGCAGAATGCCATGTGCAACGTAAGCTTAGCGCCGACTCAGATAAGCGCCTGCAATTTTTTGAATAGGCAAGAGCTCAGGGGACTTCTTTCCTCTCGCGGACAATACCTGACTTCTCGGAACTCAACCCCCCCTCCCTACCCGCTCGCCGGGCCTGTCGGTGGCAAACTAGTTGAGGGGGCGTTGAGTTCCAAGAAGTCAGGTATCACGGCCGAGCGGACAGGCTATATCTTCTTTCGTTTTGTGGATTTTGAAACTAGTTGGATTACATTTTTTGAATGCGGAATATGAACAAAAGTAAAGTTTTTTTTATGGACTTGAATCAACTTCTATAAAAGCGAGTGTACGTCCGTACGTATGTGAGTAACATATAACATAACAGCTGATTTCACCCATTATCTGTAATACTTAAACAAACCCAGTGCAGCTTATAGTTTGGGGTTATGTTTACAACTTCAATCGTTATAATTTTTTGTGAAATAGATTTTTTTAAATATGAGCTGAAGAACTAATGTATGCTATAATATACGTTATAATATTTGCTTTGAGGTTATAAAAGTTATAAACTATGTATAAATACAACCTTTTATCATCAATATATTTTTTTATAAAAATTTAAAGAAAAGATACCTATTTTTTGTTCAACTTCGGAAACATTCCTACATCTAAACAGCTGATTTCACCCATCATCTGTAACACTTAAACAAACCCAGTGTATATTATAGTTTGGGGTTATGTTTACAAATTTATCTATATTATATATAAAGCTGAAATACCACTGACTCACTCACTCATCACAGTATCTCGAAAACCATACCTCCTAGGAATGTGAAATTTGGAACACATAGGCCCTAAAGGTGCACTAAAAAAGGATTTTGAAATATTTCGCTGTTAAGGGTTGAAACAACCCCTAAAAACCATAAATATTGGTTGTTTTATATCTCAAAAACCATATGGCCTAGGAACATGGAATTTTGTACACATTTATTTCTTGAAAAACACATAAAAAGTAAACCAGTTTTACATTTTGTTACGTGCTACTAAGGAGTGAAAATGTGATAACAATCCCTAAAAACTATAAATATTAATTGGTATTTTATCCTTAAAGCTAGAGATCTGAAATTTGGCATTTATTAATTTAAAGAAAATATTTAAATGCATAAACTGATCAAATCTATCCTGATCTATGCATGCGCATATTAAAATCGTATCTGTTCGATCTGCAACATCCAGATAAGACTGTGATTTACCAGTCTGTAGATTTAGCGGTTGAAAAAGAAGATGCTCTTTACTCTGAATTCTTTATTTTTAATTGATTTAAATTATTCAGCAAACATACCTTGACGAAGACGATTGACGGGCAGAAAATGAACAAAACATACCAAACTAATTGAAAATATATGTAATAGTTCACTTTCGTGAAATAAAAGATGAAAGAAAATGAGGGAGAAGTACTACATTTATGTAACACAGTGATACAAAACAATTCCCTGTAGCGAAGCACGGATATTCAGCTAACTTAGGTATAATTTCTTGTGAAGTTGATTTTTTTAAATATGAGTTATAGAACTAATGCTAATGTATGCTATAATATACGTTACAATATTTGCTTTGAGGTTATAAACTGTATATAAATACAACCTTTTATCATCAATATATTTGTTTAAACAAATTTAAAGAAGAGATACATTCGTTTAACTTCGGAAACATTTGTACATCTTCGTATAACATATAAACATATTCGATTATTAATTTCTTTACTATAATATTAATATCTTCTAAATAATTTGATCTAGCAATATGAAATAAAAAGCAATTAAAAGATAGTATTTTTATCTTTCTTTAAATATATAATAACGTAGACTATGTAATAAAAATGTTTAACAAATAGGCCTACAGTTTTATAATCCTTATTATTGCACACATTTACCGAGTTCCCCATCAGCATAGTTATGTAGGCTTAGATAAGTATTCCTTAATGTTGTTTTTTAATGGTTTGTTTTTAAATGAAGTATTTCTGATGTGTATCTCATTAATCAGCCTGTGATTTTTCACGGAGGCTTACTAGTGTTTTCCATAATAATTAGAATTTGCTTTAGATATATTAATAGTAAACCACTGTTTACTCTAAAAGATGGTCTAGTGGGGATGTATGAGGAAATGATTCTGTGTTGTGAAAGTTGGAATGTACTGTATGCCTACACTAAAATATAGTTCTTATATATATATATTTTTTTTACATGATATATTTGAGTCTTTTATAGATTACTATGATGTGCTATGTTTTAACAATTAATGTTTAAAGTTATATTACAAATATATATATTTAAATATATATATTTACAAAGATATATTACCTTTGTACTATGTTTTTAGTTGGAGGTATTAAACAAATAAAACCGTTTTACTTTCACTGTTTTAATAAATGGAAAGAATTTGTCAAATAGTGTCATGAAATTGTACTTACTTTTACACTGTTATCTGCTAAGAGGAGTATTTCTTCCTGAATCATCTACAAAACTTGGGCTAAAAACAGACAATCTTAGTAATAATATTAATAAATTTTGTTTAGCTTACATTAAATGTTTAACAACATTAAAAAACGTAACTTACATGACTCTTATAACAAATATGAATCAGTTTAAACTCAACTGATTATAACTTATATTTCTAGGCCCATGTGAACAAATATTTTGTTATTCTAAGTTGAATAAGACACAGGAATTCCTCTATACATTTACTGCATCTTTCTAAATACCGTATATTATTTAAAATGTAACAAATGAATTGATACAGAAGAAAATGATGGTATAGTTAATACTTCAAAAAATAATACTCTTTATGAAAAAATCCACATTTGCTCTGATATTTGTTAAATTTAATTTAATTTAATAGTGATGTCAATAACAAAGTACAATAAATATAATAACAGAATTCAACACAAGCTTAATACACTACAATGTTTGGTGCATTAGATTTAAACCAGAAAATACAATCTTTTCTATAAAAGTATGAATTTCACAATAAGCAGTTTTTCTTTGATTCAACAGAGCAGAATATACCAGCCTAAATTACAAAACAAGAACATTTTTGAAGCAGTGTTTTCAACTCAAGATTTTAAAATTACCGAATTTTAAACAACTAATTTACCTACAAATAAACAAATTTTTATTCAGAACAAATACTTACTTCAGTTTAGTTGAATTCAAATGATCTGCCCAATTAACTGGTCTAGGGTTGAAATCAGACTGCAAGCTCACTTGATCACTTTGTCTTTCTCTTCGTCCGAGAGCACAGCAACAAGCAACTAATAAAATTAATTGCAATGCTATCCACGACACTGCTACTAGTATGGTATTTCCAAAACTGGCACACAAGCGATCATCTTCTGTAAATTTGGGGAAAAAAAAAGAAAGCATGTAAACCATTTTTTCAATCACAATAGGATTAATTAGGTGTGTATTACACCTTTACTTTCTTTAAAATTATAAGTAAATTTAGTCTAATTTATTTTATTATAGTGGTGATTCAGATACATAACTATTTTGTGGTCAAAAACATTTCAGTTAAGCCTTACGGAAGTTAAGTTTAAGCGAAATAGAACTACTTCATTAAAAAAAACCCTATTGTCTGATAAGGTGAAACCCCTAATAAGATGATACAGTTTTTCATCTTATTGAATTGCAATTCTGAATCAACTGTGTAACACTTTCTATACTCACATAACATTTAAGTATTCGACTGTTTTAAATTCAGTTATTTATTTTTAGCAGTAAAACTAGAGAGAGGCGTGGCTAGAAAACTATTTATTACTTTTTCTCATCATTTAAACAAAAATAGAATCTCAAAAAATTGGTCGGGAAAGTAAGTCAAAGTGAAATAAAAATGTAATAAAACATACAAATTTTGTTCCTTCTTAAATTAATTTCAATTTCAAAATGTATTTAACTTTATTTCAAACTATTTACCAAGTTCTCCAGTTAAGCGAGGTGTTGGTGATTCAACTACTTTTTCATCATTTACCTCTCTCACAATAAGAACCAGCTGTAGTGGCATTTCTTCTACAATATCTTCAGCATCTCGTTTTCTACGTTTGCCATATGAATTTAAACCATTGCCACAGTCTGTCTACAAAATAATTTGCATAATTTATGAAAATTATTAGACAATATAAGTAGTGTATAAATTATAAGATGTACAAAAATACATTATTATCTTAAAAATACTAGAGCTATAACAATTATACAGTTCCCTAAATTAAAGGTTACCAAGAACAACCCAAAATCAATAAATTTTTTTATATTACTTTAGTTTTTTTAAGGAATGGAAAAGTTTTAAAGATGTTTTTTAATCCCTAAAATATTCGCTTTTGACATCATATAATAAAACATCTCTAGAAATAACAACGACAAAAAAAAGGTACGGACAGGTACAAATACAAAATATACCCTACCGAAAATTTACTATATCACCACCAACCCAATATTCCCAAAAAATGTCAGCCTATAACAGCTTCCTGCTCAGTTCAATTACAACTTCCTAAATAAGGACGATTATCTCGAAGAAGTATGTACATTAAAACATCAAGCTATTGGTTGCAAGAATATTGTAATAGACTAATTATTTATAACCATAAAACAGGAAAGATTGGACTAAACACTCAGAGGAAGATGCTATTAAAATAAATACATTCCTTCAAAATACATTAAATTACTTCCCAATGTCCTAAAAATATATATTATAATATATATAAAAAAAAACACAACATCACTTTTCGCACAAACAAACATTTTTATAGAACATTAAAATCTGAAGTCAACACATCAAGCAAAAAACATTTGGAGTTTACAACATCAAATATCATGCTACACAAGAAGCTGTTATTACGTTAAATACTATATAGGACAGACAGGAAAAGCACTTAGAGGAAGTTTTTAAGAACATCTCCTCTAAAATAAAATTTTAATTGACCGAGCGTAAGCGAGGTCTCCGTTTTAACTCGACCGTTCGGCATTTCGTCTGTGTGTCTGTATGTCTGTGTGTGTGTGTCTGTCTCACTATTACGGCCAAACGCCTTGACCGATTTTGATGATTTTTTGCATGAATGTTCCTTATTCCTAGGCCGAGCCATGTATATATATGGTTTTTTCCATTTTTCATTTTTAACCCCTTAAATAAAATAAAAATGGCGGCCGGACCGTTTCTCTCAGTGTAAGCTTTTTTCCAAAGCCAGTTTGTGACTTAACCGTAAGTCGAATTTAAAAACTAATAACATTTTGCTAAAAGCAAATTAAATTTTAAACAAAATTGTATTCTTGATTTTTTTCCGTATCTCTGACGGTAAGCTCACAAAATGGCCGTAAACTTAGAATTTGTTAAAAATTGTCCAAGTTTTTGTATTTCAACCATGTTTTTATACGTTTATTCTAAACCAATTCAAAAGTGTTCCATAGCTTTTTTGTAGATAAATGTTTAAAGAATTCATATATGCCAGTAAAAAAAATATTGAAGTAAAATTAAGAAAGTTATTAGCTCAAGAAACAAGCACGTTCAGTAACGAAAGGAAAATGTTTAACTTTAGGCCTACATAAAAACTACTAAAAATTATTGTATTTTTTTTCATAAATGTAAAAACGTTTTGTAATTTAGTTCTAAATAGACATATATATAAATATTTATCAATTTCAAATTTCTTTTTTTGAAAACACCAGTTTTTATGTTCCTACTACAAGACTGCTAACAAAACTAGGCCTGTTTTGAATAGTAATTTAGGAATATATCCTTTGCAAAAAATGGCATATAATAATAAGAAAGAGTAAGGGATAAGAAAGTGTAGAGAATAAATCAAAGAATTAAACTGAATACTTGTAAATTTCATAAAAGTATTTGACTTAGTATTTGACTTGAATTACAAAATGACATGAAACAAATGAAACCACTCGGCGATAAAGGACATACAAAAAATGACCGTTGGACACCGTGGGAAGTGTTAGTACATGGGTTGAGAATAAAGTTGAGATCACTATCACGACGTAACTATTTTAACATCGTTTGTTTTCATTATTTCTAATATTGGAATATGATATGGAAGTTATGGAACTGTAAATACATTGTTAAGTTTGAGTTATTTAAGTATATAAATACTTAATTATATGTTTTCCCTCTGTAACTTGATATTTTTAGCCATCTTACGTATTATTAACCTAAATAAAACACAATGCCTCTAAAAAAAATCTTTAGCAGTTAAAGCTCAAGAAAAGAAAAAAAACAAGAACTAGAAATACCGGAATCGCGGGAATTGTAAAATAATGTTTCATTGGCTAAACCTTGTGCTTACTTCCTTACTGGCACACTATTTTTAACCTAAGCTCAAAACCACATTTGTTGTTTTAACGAGCGAGGTCTACTGTTCACATAACTACTAGTACTGCAGTACCAAGTCCAACTATGCTCAATAGCTTATTGATATCGATCACAAAGCAAGCGGTTTTAATTCAACAGTAGAAGTCTTACATTGAGCACAAAAGGTATCAATAAACACTACAGAAGAATATGAAATAAAGTGTTTGAAAATAAACCAGATGACATTTTAAATAATGTACTGACATTCTATTTGTATTACCTGCATAATAGCTATCAACAATTTTAAAAGCTAAGGAATAATAAAAAAGTGATATTTTAAAAACTGTTGACGGTTCCAAAACATATCGTCCAATAAAAATCACAAGATGCATCAATAAGATAACTTTATTACTGACCAAAAGTGCCTTGGATACCATAATCATGCAAGATAAAATAAAAATGACTTCTTACATCATTGTGTTTAAAAAAATGTATTTATTTTAACCATAATAGATCTAAATTTTTAAATACATTTTTACAGGAATTTGGTAATGAAATGCCTTTTATACAAAATAGTGCTCTTGCTCTTACCTTGTTTTTGGTGTAAAAACAATAGTTGTTTAAAAAGCTGTTGCTTTCTAGTTATTGTTAATTTGCCTTTAAAATCTTTTAAACATAGATATTTTTTAATAGCATTAGTTTGAACTAAAATGTTGGTAAAAGCATAATTTGATTTCCCGCTAGAGCTAGAGGTGATTAGAGCTTTTCATTGTAAATGTAGAATTAAAATAAATTTAAAAATATTATAAAATTTTCACTGTAACTCGTTAATAATTGTTGTTGCCACCAAAAATTTCAAACTTTGATTTATTAGAAGTAGGACAGCAAGCACTAGATTTTAATGTAACCCATCAAACTTGAGTTGAAAACAATATTGAACTAATTATTTTTAGTCTTCATTTTGAATCATTTTCCAACAGATATCAGACCTATTTATAATTTCTTTTTTAATTTCTTTAAATTTTATTTACCTTTTAACAAAATTAAAACATATATTCTTAGTTCTCTTGTTATGAACAAAAGAGTTTTTTGCAACAATTGCAACAATTATTATTGAATCTTTTTTTAAAGTGTTTTTAGCTTCCATAAAATTAAGATGAACATATTTTTTATCATCCAGTATGAGGTTTAACAAATGCAAAATTTGAAGGAAACCAACACTCAGCATATCTAAACTTATTCATTTTTGAGTTAACAAACTTACTGGTTGACAAACTGTTTGACAGAACGTAAGGACTAGACTGAACCTAATCATCATAGAGTCAGGAAATTTAAAAGCACGAAACCTAGCAACTAGAGTTGTTGAGTTCTCAGCCGTGACAGCAGGAAATGTTGTTGGATCTGGAGGACAACCTCTGGAATCTAACAGAAGTAATGAATCTTGGCCACTACCAGAACTTGCAATCAAATGTCCAGCTCTTAACATTGAAACATCTAAAATAGAAGATTAAAACATTAAACTTGATCTTAATATTACACATCTAGTTTTATGAAGATGAAAAGAACACTGCAAATAGGACTTAACTTAAAATTTGGTGTCGAGGTGTACAATTTAAGTACCTAGAAATTAATAGATATCCAGTTTGTGGTAATTAGTAATTAAATATCAGTGTACTTGAAATTTATATTTGTAATAACATTTTAAATAACATTATTATTTAATTTTTGCACAGTTAATTATATTTTACAGTGGTCTAGAAAATCCTGTCTTCACAGACATTATAAAAAAGGGATACCTCTTGATTGACATTTGATTTTTAACAGTTGGATAGTATTGTAATAAAATTGTGCAGTGTTCCATAAAATAATTAACTAAAATATATAAACTCATTCTTAAAAAGAAAACAATTAATTATTAAATTTATTTGTAAAACTTTTTTAAATTTTTTCAAAATATGCAATATTATCAATAATAACTAGCTTAATAGTTCAAAATCATTGATGTTTTCTACTTCTGTGGGTTAGTTCAGTCTCTGTTTTCATTAGTATAAATGCATAAGTAAAGAAGAAGAAAAGGGAAAAAATATATATATATACATTCATGAAAGTAAAATTTCATTTGATCTAAAAATGGTAAATGAATGCGTTATACATTTTCAAATGAAAGTTATATCAATAATCTTTATTTTGAGAATTTTTTTAATCTTTTTTATGAAAAAGTTTAAATGTTGTTGTTGTGTACTGATGTATGAGAAACTTAGAGTTATATTTATTCAGAAATTCAGAATACATACATATTCAGAATTAATAAACATTTTTTTAAAAGATTTACTTATTCAGCGAGATTGACCTTAAAGTAATCAAATTGTTTCTGATTAGTAGTTACGAATTATTGTCATATTTTCCAATTAAAAACTATAGTGGCATGGCATCATATATGTGTCAAACAAAACAAATTCTCAATTAACTAAATTCTAGTGATAGGTTCTAGACTTAAATATTTGAGTGGGATTCATGTTAGTAAGATGCTGATAGAATTGCACAGATTTGTTTTATCGTTAAAAATACAAAAAACATGGTCATTAAAAATAAAAAAGTAATAGTAGGTCGTGTACTGAAAAGTTTGTTTTTATGAAATAAGGACTATGAGAAAACTCACTATAGGGTGGATCAACATCAATCCTAAGCTCCAACTCATCTCCTAAGTCTGTGACTGAAGCATCTCTTCCTCCACGACTAACATCTATTATTCGCAGTCGTGCATTTGGTGGATATGTTGAGTTAACGTTCTCTCCATAGCCTTGAATGGAATTCTGGACACTATAAAACATAATTCAAATTACTTCTACAATTGACAAGGTGATCGAGCAGAATACATTTAATTTGAACATTTCAATCAAATTTTATTTCCCCTTGTGAGAAAGGAAAACTATAAATAAGATAATATAGTTAAGAAATGTTGTTAGTATAGTTAAACAATTTTCAGTAAAAAGACTCCTCTACAAATTAAGGTTTTAGTAAAACTTAAATATATTTTACTTCTAAATTTTCTTATGTGAAATTAATGATATTGTGCTCATTCCATCTGAAATGCAGTAAGAATGGTTAAGAATGCTCTTTGAATTTACCTAGGATCCTTTACTGAGAATCCTGCACTTAAAGTAAGGTTATTGAAGACAGGTAACAATGTACCATTCTCTGCAATGAGGCAAGTAACTTTAACCACTCGATCACTTGCCGTCTGGATTAACTTGTGTTTCTGAACAACAATTACTGCCGATGCTAATGTTCTAAACAAAAACACAGAAAGGTTTTAGAAAATACAAATAATGTATAAGTTATAAACAGTTACATTTTTTTTTATTGATTGCCTTACTGGACTGGTTATTTTTACTATACGGTATTTAACTTATTTTTATACTTACAGCTCACAGTCCTTTTTCTTTTATTTTCTTATTGGTTACACCGTTTCGCCTCTTTATCAGGCATTATCAAACCTATATTTGTATTTTATTTCTTGCATTCGTTGATGAGCATCAATTGGTTAAATGAGAACACCTACACGCTGAATAATTGTCCGGCACAATTAAGTTTTAAAAAAGTTTTTAAAAGTTTTGTAACTGTGGTGTTTTTGTGTGTGTTTTAAACGTGTTATGTGTTTTATTGTGTAAGTGTACTTGACAATGGGATTGCGATCCCGAAACGAGTCGTAACATTCGAACGACCAAAAAAAGTCACATGACGGACCAATAAAAGGTAATATTTAATATTATTATTAATACATTATCCTATATAATATTATTCAAAGTGACTTGGAATCCAAGAATCATGCAACTGATAATATAAGTTTCATTAAAAAATAGGTTGATAATGCCTGATAGAGGTGAAACGGCGTAACCAATAAGAAACTTAAAGAAAAAGGTCTGTGAGCTGTAAGTATAAAAATAAGTTAAATATAGTAAAAAGTTATATTTTATCTAAAAATAGTTAAAGCGACTATCTTTTTAAAAATAATAAATCTTGTTTAAAATCAAAAATGATAATAGATTTCAAACATTTGTAAGCCAGAAGAATGCATAGTCATTTATCTCTTTGTCAACTATATAATCACATTGTTTTGTGATAATCGTAAAAGAACAAATGTGTTTCACTTATTTGCCAATGAAGTTCGAATATATTATTTTCAAAGTTTGTATTGTCTGTATGGGACCATATTTAAATTACATATTGACTAACATAGACTTTCTATTTATTTCTGTATGAATATGAATGAGAGTCATAAATGAAGAAATAAGTATTTATTTAATATTGTAAAGTAACAAAAATAATATAAATTTCAAATAATCTGAAAATTTTATTGTAGATGTGAAATTTTTCTCCACACAGTACTAAACCTGTATGATTTTTAAATTTGTGATGAATATTCTTCTAATCCAACATAAATGATCTCAAAATCTTCAAATAAAATAATTACAAATAAAAAATTTATATATTTATTTTAAAAATTAGATACTTTATTGAATAGAATATTACAAAATCAACTATACTTAGTGCATTTCACAAAATAAATAAAGAACAACTATATTTTCAATGTTTTTAGAACAGAATGATATACAATTAATTAAGAATCTTGAATGTCAAAAAGATTTGTGCCTTATTGTTATTGTAAACCATATTACAACTATTAATTTATACTTTATAACATACCTTAAAATAGAAGTAATCTGTAAATTAAATCAAATACCCATAACTACCTACCTATTTACATTACTAATTGCTCTTTTAATCATAACATCACATTTATTTTCACCAAAGTCAGTTTCAGGCAGTGGGATCAGTAGACTGAGCACATCTTGGTTGTTGCCTGTAGTTCCACACTGTTGGGAATGGCCCAGTACAAACATATGGCCTGAGAATGCCTTTTCTCTCAAGGTGACAAGCATTGAGTTTGATGCACATGATACAGACACTACAAACAAACAAAAGTATTATATCATTCGCTGTAGCATGATTAAATTAATTATGATTTATTTTTTTACTAATACAAATTTAATATGTTGATACAAAGTAATTAATTACTATATTAAGTTTTCATAATTTGTTGTGCAATGTAGATTTTATGATAAATGCCTACTGTATATTGAAGCCAGCTATACTAAATACAAATTATCTCTTCAATTCAAAACTTATTATCATTTATTTTATGAAATAATTTATATAATTTTATATTTTATAAATTATATTTTACAATAATAAAAAGTACTACATTACTGGTAAATATTTATTAGTCATTATTCTTAACCTATTTTAATCTAAATAAAAATTAATTAATTCAGTAAGCGGCAAAATAAAAAGTATTGAAATTATAGTATAATAGGTTTAAATGTTTTATTTTTAGACAAATATACAAAGCAAAAGGAACCTGAAATTTTAGTTTTTAACACACATAATATGTGTTCTATATGCTCTTCATGTTGGTGAATAGGGTTGTTGCATGCTTCATATAACATAATATCTAGTTATTTCTTCATGAAGCACCACAATGGTATTCGGTCGCTAACTTCGGTAGATGTTTTCCTTCATCATTCCTCATACCTCACTCATAAGCGTCAGGTTGTGAAGGTCAGGGGAGTGGGATGAATATAGAACGTTTGTTCCAGGTGGTTGCCAAACCTTCTTTGAAGTAAAGCAGTAGTGGTTACAGCGGAGTGACTAGTAATGCCATCTTGGTGCCACGACAAATACCTCTTCAGATCTCTTGCAAAAGGTTGAAGTATGTTCTCTTTGCAACGTACCTGGTTTACAGTACCAGCATTCCCGATATCATCTTCAACAAAATATGGATCCAGAATGCCTTTCCTTGCAAAAGGTTGAAGTATGTTCTCTCTGCAACGTACCTCGTTTACAGTACCAGCATTCCCGATATCATCTTCAACAAAATATGGATCCAGAATGCCTTTCCTCGCAAAAGGT
>JAGFPH010005357.1:80657-91783 GCA_018207615.1 Philaenus spumarius
ATGCCTTTCCTCGCAAAAGGTTGAAGTATGTTCTCTCTGCAACGTACTCGGTTTACAGTACCAGCATTCCCGATATCATCTTCAACAAAATATGGATCCAGAATGCGTCACACTATACTGTTACTATGTTGTGGCTCCTCTACATAATCATCAGGACATTGAAATCCAAGAAAATGAGAGTTTGCTTGATGATGAAACCTTTTAGACGTTCATGATTTTCTGAAACATGTTCCATACATAATGTTCCATACATTTTGTAGGAACCCAGAGTTTTCATGGTTTATTGCTAACATTGAGACACAATAAAATACTATGTTTTTTTTTCTTCTTACCTTTAAAGGTTGACCAGCTTGTACTCCACATGGGAATCCACCTAGGTTTTTAAACATTCTTCTCAAAAAGTATTTCTAATTTTCATTTTCAATGATGTCCGGTTAGAGATTATTTTCGGAGGTTGCAGTACTTGCTAAAGAAGTGTACCGCAGTTTTTATTTGTAGTGACCATTATTGGACTGCCTATACATCCTTGGGGGCTGAGTCAAAACACTACCTGGATGAATGAACTTTGTAACAACACTTATAATTGCGGCTGTTTGTGACATTGTTCTTGAAACTCTACAGCATGACACATCAAATTAGAACCACTGGAATGACCAGTTATGTATAAGCAAAAATAATGTTCTACGATAAAAACTTTCTCAGATAAGAACCACTACAGTGCTAACTAACTAATCTCAAACAAGAAAGTAATAATAAGCAACGTAGCCTGGCAACAATCATCAACGTAGTCAGCTGTTCTAAAAATCAACCTCAGCTGCTTTAATTTCAGTACTGTTTATTTTGACGCATAACATATTATTTGAATTTTAGTCATTAGGCATTGAAACAATTTTGCTAATTTTTAAATAATAAATGTTTCATAATCAATTGTTCATATCATACATTTTTCTATCCACAACTATTGATTTCTGTAAAATAAAATTACATTTCCTAAACGCAAAACACAATTCAAAACTTTTAAGTTAATTAGAATAAAAATTTTTGAGATAATTCTTGTAATCATATTCAATATGAAATAACCAATGCAGATGCAATATGTATTTAGGTGTTCAAACATGATATATAATTCATACATTAATTTATGAATTTAATTATATATCTGTAAATGTATTTATTAGTTTTTAGCCAGTTTTCTTCGAATTCCTCAGTTTTTTTACAAATTTTATACAAATGTTTGTTGTCAAACCTTCCTTGTTGCTTTTATAGGTTAGAAGATAACATGTCAAATTTGAATTATATTAAATTTTAAAATGTATAAACATTACGAGTAAGAAACATAATGTTGATTAATATAAACAGGCTTACAGTCCACACATGCTATTTTTTCCCTGTAGATGGCGCAAGCTTCTGGAACAAGGCTATTTGTACTGAATTCTGTTAAAGATGTATCCGAATGTAAAATACAGCGAGAAGACCTGTTTCCTCCTGCAGGACATTGGAAGGTGAAGGCCATGCAACGGAAGTATTGTTCAGTTTTACATCTGTTTTCACACTGATAACAAATATGTGAGATATATTACATCCATTGAACACATTTCAAGAAGAATTATTCAATATAAATGTCTTTGGTCTTTTATAGAAAACATGGTGAGACAATAAAACTAAGTACGAAAGTAACTTTATTTTATCTTCAACAAATAATTAATTTTCAATTTAATTCCATGTTGATAATAATTTTAACATTCTTTATAATTTATGTTTAAAATTTTATATTATAATAAATTATTTTCTCTCACAAAAATCAAAATAATATTATGTAATGTAGTAAGCTTAACATAAGCATTAGGAAATTTATTGAAAAATATGTTTAACTTAGCTAATTGTTTTATATAATGGATAATTAATTTATAATTTATATTATATATAACCAATAAATTTACAAAAGTGGCATAGGAATCAGAAACTATATTCATTGTGTTTGTTTAAAAAAATGTTGTTATTAAGTAAATCAATAATGGTTAAAAATTAAACAAAAACTACTCTTTGCTTTAAAATGATTGATTTGTTATTTATTGGGACATGATTTGATTTTTCTAAGATCCACTGCATATTTAGTTATGAGAAAGGATGAAGGTTTTCTTTTATTTTTAAAAGCTTCTGTTAGTTATTTCTTGGTATATTCAATGAATTTTACCTGAATCTGTGTTAAATCATACACTTCCAAATCAGAATGAAAAGAAGTCCGATTAGTTATTGGATCAGTCCAACAAGTCATGTTACTTGTCTCTGAAAAATAGTGCAAAGTATAATTTCTTTATTAGACACTAATAAATTGTCAAATGGCATACAAAGGGTGGGCCGTAGGGTATGGTTTACAAAGGAGGCTTCAAATTTGATTACCAGAAAGTATTAGCAGAATATACTCAAAGTCTTAATTGAAGCATTTAACAAGTAAAATAAATAATCTTGGACATAATGTTGACAAGTAAGATTTAAAAAAAAGTTTATAATAATGCATGTCTACTTATTAGAGATAGATGTTAAGAACAGCACTATTTACATTTTAGATTACAAAATTGAATTTAATTTATGAAAATAATTTATTTTTACTAATCGAGGCAAACATATTTAATTTACAGAATGGAATTTGCATAAAAATTGGATTACAATTTTGGTAGTAAAAAAGCGTGCAATGTAGATGTGAGCAGGACAGGTGCAAACAGTAAAGAAGTGAACCAATTCACTTCGGCACAAAACATAACAATCTTAAGCAAAGCTGGTTGTGCTAGTGATTACATGGTACCTGGAGCACACTGATTTTCCATATAGTCCACGTTGTACTGTGGTGTCGCTACAAAACTATCAGGAGAAGTATGACTGTCATATTGACTTAGAGTACACGTAGCTGACCACGCTTGATACTGGGAAGATCTGCAGGGTGGGCCACTGGTTGAATTGGATTGGTCTAAGCAAAGTTGAGCACACTGCCATCTATAAAAATTAATTGTTTTATTAAATTGTTTTATTTTTATTTTATTTTCATCAAGAGTTTATAATAAAAGACTTACTTGTCACGAATATTTGAAACGACTGTGTGTTGGTTACCCAACAGCTCATGATTAGGTATATACTCTACAGGCCAGGCTCTTGCTGTACAATTTCGAGGAACTAAAAAAATACAAAAAGTAATGCACATTTAAGCCAGCTTGAATGGTGTTAAAACACATAATTTATCCGGTTATTAATTTAATTAGTTAACGTAAGAAGATTTTTATTTACCTAAAGTTTTTGCAGTTTTTATTTGTGTTAATATTTTTTATATGGCTATACCTACCACACCTTTTTTTTAAATGTCCTCAAATTGATTGAGATATCATCAAGAATTGTGAGATTGTCAGACTACGTATGGACATTCACTAGTGGTTTATAACAATAATAAGAGAGATTAAATAAAACGGTGGAATAATAAATTTGAATAAAATACAAAAAGTAGATACCCAAAAATAAATTAGTAAAATAATAGAATAAAGGAAAATAAATAATGCGTGTATGATAAGATTGTCAATATTTAAAAAACCTGTAATTAAAATCTTGTAGATTTTGTTATTTCTCATTACACTTTAACCCGCAAATCCCTGCAACACATTTTTAAAAGAATAATTTTGTTTAAACCTATTCCTCTGAACTAAGAATGTCAAATTGTCAGGTTATCTCAGTACATAACTTTTTTATTCTTGGTGTAGTTTGAGTTCCCGAAATAAAAATATAAATGCTTTTTTAATTTGACCAAATAGTTTCTGTTGAACAGTTGTTCTCCATTCCGAATGGAATTATCTGCATAGTACAATGTGATAGTAAAAACTGAGTAACCTAGGAAAATTGGCTATCAAAATTATGACAAGGGGTCCACTGTAGGCAAGATGAATTGACTTGTTATTGAAAGAGGTCTGCCTTGGACAAGATGATTGATTGTTATGAAAATTGGTTCACTTTGGACAATATGAAATGGCTTGTTATAAAAAAGGTAAAATTTTCAGCTTTCTAGCTTCAATGGGACTCCAGTAATGAATACTTATTGTTTTACGGGTTGGCATTACGGTTTTCGTCCCTTAAGTGTAAGTAATCGAAATAATGATTACGGCAAAACACTCCTGGCACTTATAACAGCAAAATGTGAAATTTTCAGTGGAATCAGCTGAGTAGTGGTTGACCCTATAAAGGATAAACAAAGAAACATTAATTTGTATAGATATAGTATACTATTTACAACAATTTTCTCTCTATTTCTGTTCACTTTTGTCTTTTACATAAGGGAGGCTTTCACACAATTTACTTTACTTTTGCCTTAACAAATTCTCATTCAATTTGTAGATCTGAACCTGGATTTGAGTTTATATACAATCTTTGTATAGTTGTTCCTATTTGTAATAATATGCAATTTATCTTCAGTTGCATTGATTTTACAACTTTAATATTTTTAATATGCTATAGAGAAAGTAATGTAGGCTAATCGTAAAAAGTTAAACATTCATTTAATATTTAAACAAAATTTTATTCGTATTAATATTGTAGACTTTACTAAGTCTGATTAACAACTTGAATTAGACCTGTGTGTCTGTATGTGTTTAAAATAATAACTCGAAAATGTAACAAGCTAAGATTTGATGAAATCCGGCATGTGGATCAAACACCAACATTATTACAGATCTATAATACTGTTAATTTTTATATACACTGAGATTTTATATTGATATAAATGGTTTTGAGAAAATAGTTTCCATAACACAGAGTGTTTAGGCCCAATAATTTTATTGTTGACCACATGTTATAAGTGACTTTAAATGTGAAAGTCAAGGGAAGAATATTCCCGATTTTTATATACTATACAACTTTTTTTTGTTTTCACTGGATTCCCAAAGCCATATCAATAAAGAATTAAAACTTTGAATTTACGAATTTTCATAAATATCATTGCTTGTTGGAATAGGCGAGTAAGAATGTAGAACTATAACTTTGAGTTTAAATCTTAGTTCCAGTAATTTTCCTCAAATAAAATGTAGGAGAATTTTTCTTTTGTTATATTTCTCCCATAAATATACTGTACAGTCAAAAATTTCAAATAATGTTCATTACAAAACTAAAAATTAACAAGTTTATCGTGAACTTTACAAATATAAATGAATGTTAATTCAGTCTCATAAAAGCAATATAGTCACAGTTTTAATTTTTATATTCTTAAACAGTATTTAAAAAATATTTTCCACTTTTACCTCTTAAGCACACTTTTCTGAAAAAGTTTACATTTTCTGTTGGAATCAGATCTTCATATTGCCTTCCTAAGTTAACCTTGAAACAGGCTCCCTGTCTGTAGTCCACCATAAAACCATCACAATCATTTTGCCTCTGGCACCTGCAAAACAATGCTATTCTAAGAGTTCACTACCTGTATAACAATTACAGTGAGTCTAAACAAGCGATAACAAAAGCGATGGCGAAAGTCATTTTCTTTTCTAAGATTAATCATTTTATGAGAAAACCACCTTGAAATTGAAATTAGTTCGTGGGTCCGGTACTCCTAAAATCGATAATCGAAATCGACTCCTAGATCGGGTCATTTTCAAGATAACAAGCTGAGACTCAGCATAAATGTTTAAAATATATATTTTAACTCCTATGCCAAGTTTCAATTCGATATATTAAAATTCGGCCAATTTAGAATGACCCAACGCTTCATATATGAATAAGATGTCCCCTTTTAGTGATTTCCCCTGCTGCAAAATACATACCTGCATTATCGATTTTTTTCCAGACAAACCATTGCTCGGAGGAAATAAATACATTTGACCTTTTTTATTGAAAAATACCTCCCCTACAAGGTGGTATTTTTTATTTTTCTCTATCTTCATCATAGCTCGAAATATCAAGGATAATAAAAAAAAAAAAAAAAGATAATTGGTTTTTTTTTCCTTTTTGGGATCTCTATAGTGGTAAACTTTTTTTTATGTTAATGTACATACTTTCAGGTACTTATAAAAAAAAAAAATAGCCATATTGCAAATTACTGGTAGTTTTAACCTATACCGACTGGGCTACTATCTATTCTGACGAAACTTTAGAACTATGCAAGGTACATTTTTCACTTTTCCAAAAAAGTTAAACATTAGATTGTTTAAGTTCATTATTTGTGTAAAAAACATAGGTTTTTAAATATTTATTTTTATTTGTTCAACGGTCCTAAATATATATTTATAAAAGTCCTACATAAAATATGAAACATTACGCAATAAATTCAAATGTTTGTAACATTTTTTACTTGTACCGTACCAGTTTGTTAAAATTTCTAATGTACTGTTTACCAATTTTCCAATCAATGGATTTAAAAACGTAAAACAGTTCTAAAATAGCACTTAATGAATTCAATACTTTTTCTAATTTTTTGGTATCAATTTCTTAAAACATTTGAAACAGTATTTTTTTTTTTGTAATAATTTTAACTTTACTAGGGGGCACTTTTATGATTTAAAAAAGGTGGCTCTTTTTAATAAATCTTTAGGATTCATAACGTTCAGATTACACAAATACTATGAATTATAAAAGACTATTTAGAAATTAGAATCCCTATGGTTGGACTTCCTGACTTATTGTTTAGCTATTACGGCCTATATGCAAAATTGTTTTTTTTTTACAGAAAATTTCTGCAACCCTTCTTTGACTTGTGTTTAATACAATATTTAAAATTCTTTTAATAGTTTTGCAGGTTATGGTGATTTATTGTTTAAATATACTTAATTACCTGTTGTAGCATTCAGCAGTGATTGCAATGCCCGGAATAGAATTGTACAGCAATGTTGGGGTGAATGCTGTCCTTGGAACTACATTGGGTATCTTCACATACGTTAAAAGTAGTCCAGGACCACAACCCTGCCCTACAACCAAATCAAAATGTTAATTTAATAAGAATAATTTTATAACCAAATAAGAGCAGCTCTTCCCACCAAAACGTATTATAAAAATCAAACAAACATCTTGGATATTTCCTGGGTAGATAATGTAATTACTGTTTAGGGGTTTAGAAGAAACTGGTCAAAGTATTGACATAATTCATCTTAAACCAAAACTAATTAGGTATTTACTGTCTGTATTGTTGTTTTATTTTTGTAAAGCCTTGCGTGTACAACAGTTATTTGGTCTATAAGAATTTAAAAAAAATTCAAACACTAAAAATATTAAGAGTTCGGTGTATGAAATGCTCAATGAGTTTTATCATTATATCACTTTTTTATTATAATCTTCAACTTTACCATGATAGAATTTAGTGATAAAAAGAATTCTCCGACAAAAAATTAGTTTTTGTAGATCACTTTCCCTAAAACTGCTCTAATTAGGCTAAGTAATTACTTTCATTTAAATCCCATAATTATTTATTTGATTAGGCATGAGATAAAGATTTTGTGAGAGAAAAATAAACATGGAAAATTGTGTTTTTCCAAAAGAGCTAATTTGAGTTTTATATATTGATTGCCTATGTATATTTAATGAAAGGTTAGAAAATTTGTTCAGTAAAAATAAATGTTCCTTTATTTTAGTTTTTAAATTTTGCCTAATTTTCGTTTTACATGTATTTTAATTTTGAATACTTGTTTCGGTACATACATTTAAAAGAGTAAGACAAATTTTATACGTCACAAAATTTTATTGATATTATTAACATTAGATAAAGAACAAATACAAAAATTGCTGTTCTTAAGTTATTTACTTAAAAAATGTTGTATGGTATATGTACAGTTTTTGATTACTCTTTCTAAAATATAGGCGCATTCTTTTTAAATAACATCGTTCATGTTTAATAACGACTCATTTTACGTAGCCCCTTCTAAATGCAACATATACTCTCTGAACTGTTATGACAATACGTTTTGCAAAATGTATATACCATTAAATGAAGGCGTTATTATTTTAATTGTTATCTAAAACTAGAGTGGATATTATTTTATTGTCTTCATTTTCTTTGTACTATATACACTTTATTATAAAGAAGAAACGTTTGTGTGTTAAATATTTCTCTAAGATGAATTTAACCCAAATAAATTTCGTTTTAAAGCACAATAATAATAATAATTATTTAATAATGGTAAGTAGTATACAAATATTAATATATAAACAATAAAAAATATATGAAAAAATAATGATATAAAAATTTAACCTTAAGGGTCTGCTCCAGTAAACGAGAAAGAAACGGGAAAACGCTTCTCTCTATAGCCGTATCTAAACAGTGCAATTTCTTGCAGCGGAGCGCTTTGACATTGCCTTCTTTCAAACCTTTTTATAAATTCATCTTTTGTAATTGAGTGCTGAAAAAAAAACTGAATATTCTTTATAAAATTGCTGATTATTTTTTCGTTTCACATTTTATTATACATTGTTTATTGTGTAAAGAAAAAAGTTCAAATTTGGTACTTCAAAAATGTTAATTACGTGACAAATAAAAAAAAAAAATATATATATATGAAACGCAAAACGGATGCGTATTGTGACTGTGCTTAAAATGAGAGGCCTTGCTTACAATTTTATGATAAAAAATAAACGAAATAAATGGTTTGAAATTTAACATTGCTCTTATGGGATAAAAATCAAAGATGGCCGCCACTACAGCAGACCCTTAACAAGCTGTCTTTGAAATTTACCTTAGAAAAAGTGTTAAATAAGAAAACATGAACTCAGTAGATGCAATATATAAAACAGTTTCAAAATTATTGTAAATCTTGTAAATATTACCAAAATTTGTTGTCTGAAACTTTTTTATAGTTGCTACAAAGGGGGTTAAATTTGTGTAATGATTAGTTTATGGGATTAAATGGGAATTTAAAAAATCTACCTGAGCTTTTAGATCGAGCCGAATGGAGTTCCTAACTTAAAGTGTTTTTACTATTTTTTTCATTGTTCCCTTCAGTATATGAAAGTATAGTAATTCAATTTAGGTAGTTACCTATTCTACAATCTAAAAAGGTTGAAAATATGATTTTTAATATGAACCGAAAATGATATAAAAGATAAAAGCTGTAATGTCAAACATGTTTAACATTGCAATTAATTTTAGAAAATAGATCAAATTTTGAGGATGTGCAGAAGGTGGAAAATCTTGTTTTATATTTGTTAATTGTTGTGGATTTAGGAATTTAAAAGGGTATCCTTGTAATATGTAATAATATATTACCATGAAAGTTGGTAAATTGGAAAACTGCAAGATAGTGATACACGAATGAACACAGTAAAAGTATAAAAATAAAGCAATCGACAAGAAAAGTAATGTATTATTACAGCCAAAACTACTCGAAACTTATTCAACATTTTGTATACATCGGTAAAACAATAATAGTATTTACGTGTTTCATCAAGGCTTTTTTTGTCAGGATTTCTTTAAAATTTGCCCAACTCTAAATTCCCAGCATCGATTTTCAAACCTTTCCTATTTTCAATTATTATTGGAAACTAATTGACCAAGCGGAAACGAGGTCTACGTTTTAGCTCGACCGTTCTGCATTTCGTCTGTGTGTCTGTCTCACGATTACGGCCAAAAGCCTAGACCGATTGTCATGATTTTTTGCATGAATGTTCCTTATTCCTAAGCCTATCGATGTATATATACGGTTATTCCATTTTTGATTTTTAACCCCTTCAATAAAATAAAAATGGCGGCCGCACGTTTCTCTCAGTGGGAAGGCTTTTTCCTAAGCCAGTAGTTTGTGGCTTAGCCGTAGGTCGAATTGAAAAACTAATAACATTTTGCTAGCAAATTCAATGTTCTACAAAATTGTTTTCTTCATATTTTTCCGTATCTCTAACGCTAAGCTTACAAAATGACCGCAAACAGGAAATTTCTTAAAAATCTCCAAGTTTTTGTATTTCAACCATGTTTTTGTATTTTTATTCTTTAGATACCTTCATAAAACCTTATAATTTTATGGAGAGGGAGAAAGAGCGAGAACGCTACCTGCTGTCTTGCTCTTTCCTGCGCTACGTCAGTGTGGCCGCTGTGAATGAGTTGTGGAGGGGGAGCCGAGATAAGGTCAAAGAGCGAGGTCTACTATTCACAGAACTACTAGTACTCAAACTACTTTTGTTTGACATTATCAAAGACTTGAACGGAACATTCCGATTTTTTTCTGGAAATGTGTTCTGCTTTCTCACATTATAGAATAGGCAAGCAAATAATAAAATTAACATTCTTATTAGATTTAATTATTACTGCAATTGGATTTAATGTGAGCTTTTTAGCGTTTAAGCAGTTATAGTAAAGGGGTTTAACAAAATTTCCTCATGTTTAATGGACTACTGTGCAAAGTTACATTTCTACCAAATTTAGGGTTTCTAACTTTGCTGGTTAAGTAGATTTAGTGATCGCTTTTCCTGGAGATTTTCCTTCGCATAAGTAAGATACAGAAAATGCTTCTTTTTTTGTGATTCGCTATACCATTGAAAATCAATTCATGCAAACTTTCCTTTTTAATTCTTCTATTGATTTAGGGGATATTGTGAGTGAGTATTATTTGGTTCAGTATAGACATACAAATCACAATATATAGGGTACAAAGGAGTAATTATTTTAATAGTTTTCTCTCACCTCTGACAATCCTTAACAATGTTGTGACAAGTCCAGCAAGTACAATCAGGCTTGAAGTGCCCATCTTCAAAGCCCTTTTTCAAATTCTGTAACAGTAGGAAACAATTAATGTTGAAATTTGAATACAAATACAAAGAAATTAGTTTTAAAATAAATGTACACAAATAGGAAAATAATATGTAAATAGCATATTTATTATTTCTATTTTAAATGAGCATTATCAAATGAAAATAGCTTTGCTCTTACTATCAGTGAGTCGCAAATTATACTCCACTACACCAGAGTTATAAATGCATGAACTTTTATTTTATTCAAGTCAATTAATTTAAACTTTTGGAATAAATTATTTTACATGTTTGCATTTAGTTTTTTGAAGTTAAATATTCTGTGTACTTGAATCTATTAAAAACTACATGGGAAACTACACGAAGAAAACTATATGACAAAACTACATGGAGAAAACTATATGGGAAAACTACATGGATATAACTATATGGGAAAACTA